>JAPYYQ010000151.1:0-95851 GCA_030522585.1 Anagyrus pseudococci | reverse complement strand
AATTTAATATATTTCGAGTCTGTCCCCAAAAACCTATACAGTATAGTAAATTTTCTAAAATTTTGTTGTAAAATTTACTTATACTTATTTATACGTGTGGCTGGGTAAAATGTGTCTGCTGCGTGCATTATCTCCGGCGTACAATGTCGCACGGCTGATCAATAATCGAGGGGGAGGGACTAGAAGGGAGAGGAGGTCCGGCCGGCGTCGGCCGGTAGAATTTCGCAATATCGCATTCATTGTCGCGGGAGAGAGAGAGAGAGAGAGAGCGAGCCATCAGCCATCCCGCTAAAACTCGAGCAGCCAGCGCAATTTCTGACTAGGACATAATTAACCGAGTGCGCAGCGACAGGCCTGGGAACGCAGAGTATACTGTATGAGGAAGAGACGGCGCGGGAGAGGGAGTTGAAATTAATTACCAGTCCTCGAGTTAATGCGGCGAAATAGCCGAGGCGTTGTATAGACGTGTGCGCCGACGCCTCTTGCGTGCGCCTCGTCCTTACCGGCCCGGCCTCCTCCGTACATGAGGTCAATCGAATCGATGCGCGCAGTAGTGTGGAGCGCGCGCGAGTCAAACAAAGGACCCGGCGACATTCCGCTGGGCGCAAAGAGAACGGCCTCTGCTTTGCTCTCCCGGAGAAACAGCCTGTTATTTGGAGGAGGCGATTCGCCGGGCGTAGGTGGGACTCGAGCCAGAAAGCTCCTCGGCGATTTTGCGGTGTCGTAATCTAGCCGGATGGCACACCATCTGCTGGTTATGCCAGCCTCTTCAAACCCCTTTCTCTCTCTCTCTCTCTTTCTCTCTCTCGCTTTCTCTTCCGTTACGACTCTCTTTCGCCTCGTTGTACCCCAAGCCCGCTTTTGCTTTTGTTTTTCCCCTTTAATGGAAAGACCTTTATCCTAGACTGATGGAATTTTGTTATCTCAAGCTTTTGAGGCCACAATCTTTATATAATTATAGAAATAAACATTGTTTAATGTATTTTAATGCATAAATAATGCTTTGTTTGCTTACGCTGAAATTCAATTGCATTTTGTTGGCGGATTCATTTATCCTTGGAAGGAAAAGCTGCTGCAAGTTACAAGTTGTAAGCAACTTAAAGGCATTAAGTTCAAAGGTTATAAAATCAATACTGCTTTGATAGCTTTTAATCGACAGCCGGATATTGACAATTAATTGACAGTAGTAAATGACGCGGCTGGAATTTTAACAGTCCCAATAGGCTTTCGCTTATTTATTCGTCGTCGCTGGGTCAAGTCAAGTGATTAAAAATTAATTGAATTTACTTTCTTAACGATTGGCATTTCAGCATCTTAGATAGCATTACACTAAAGTAATTAGCTGACTAGGCCACCATATGATTAAAGCACTAGAAAGTTTTGAACAAATCGAATTTCCCGTGAAAACGAAACTCTATCTCGTCTACTAATCAATTCGAAAACTGATAAAAGAAAGAAAGAAAGAGAAAATCGTGGACTTTGGAAAAATCAACGCTTGGCGTAGGGGGCGCGGGTGGGAGGAGGGATCGATACTCGGCCAGTAGTCCGTTAACCTCTACATTTTCGCTTAATCCAGAGAGCGTCCCAGGTTATCTCGATTTCAATTCCGGTCCACACGTTCGTTCCGCCACTAGCAGGACTACCACTGTTGCTAGCAGCGCCAATAGAGCACCAACACAGCACGAGAGCCCCCCGGTACGGGAGGATGGCTCGCGCTGCAGCTCTGACGAATCTAGTAGTCGCTCGCCGCCGCAACCGCCCGACTCTAGCCCGTTCTCTCGCAGCCGGCGGCGCAGCTGGCCATTCGACTGGCTGCCTGTTCCCCGGGACTTACATTTCTCCGAACTTCCCCCGGACGACTTAGCATTTATCAGCCCGTGCGAGATTAATTAATGGCGCTCGTAAGTACCTTGGACCGGTACGCCGCGCGAGGAGCTCTAGAGGAATTCTGCAATGCTCGCAGGGAAAAGCCATAGCTGCTACTACTACGACGACGACTCTTACCACTCACTGCTGCTGCGACTGCTAGCACTAGTGCGCTCGTGCAATTGACTCTAGCCAGCAACTCGCTCTTTTAATTTCCACGGAGGATCTTCATCACCAGCTAAGTCCGGTCCCTTCCAGAGCTACACCTCTGCCCTAAGCTTCGGCAATTGGATTTTACGTTTGACTCGGCGAAGCTGCAGCCAGCGGATGTACCGGCCCGAGTCTCAGGCTTTGCTCGCGACACTGAAATTAAAGAAGGGACTTTCCGGCTTTTCGGGACGAAAAGTTTCGGCGATTGCGTAGCGGCGAGGATGGTATATTTTGACAAGTGGCTCCCGGTGCGGCTGCAGCTGCTGCTCGGGGGGCCCTGTGCCAGCAGAATCGATGGGAGGCGCGATGCATTCGGCTCCGGCGCTCGCTCGGTAGTTACTTTTCCACCCTCGTCTCTTGGGCTCGCCGCTCGGTGTCCTTTATCATCCGGCAGGGAGCGGGCGCGTCTAGCCGCGTTGGCCCATTATGCCTTTATGTGTTTATATATATTGCAGGAATTCATCATACGGACTCTGTGATAAGGGCCGGTAATGCGGCTCCATTATACGCTTATCACGGAGTCTCTGTGTGATGAATTCGCGCGCTGCACAATTCATCTTTTCCTTAGCTCCTAAGGAAGATTTTTAGCCCCCCCCCCCCCCCCCCATCGGCCTCTTATTCCATCCTCTTCTTTACCTCACCCTCGTTGGATATTCATGATTCGAGGATGAAGACTTGGGCGCTTTTCCTTTCGCGCTTGTCCTCTACAGCTGTCGTAAGAAATTTTTCAACGTAATTTCCTTCGCTAAACAATTCATAAGCTCAATTTCGTAAACGGCCGCCTTGAGATTTATGAACGTCGAGAGTATGAACTGCCGGCGTTCTCCAACGACCTGGCAGGCTCAGCTTTCTTCCTTTCTTTTTTTTTCCTTTTTCCTTTACTTTTTCAATTCAGTCGAGTAAAAAATAACTGGCTTCCCAGCTTGCGAGCTCTTGAATAAACACGAATCCCCGAGCATACTTTATCCTAGGCTTGAGCGGACGAGAAGTAGGCGGGCCGCGCGTTTTACCAAATCCGCACAATCCATCACTGTAGGTCGGCGTCATTGCATTATCAAGAGGATGGGAGTCAAACGTGAAAAGACGGCTGGTAAGAGCTTCCTCGTATAGGTCCGAATCAAATCGGCTTGCCTCTGCGCAACTTTTCAGCTCCCCTCCCTCCCCCTCGTCATTTGCTCTTATGAGACAGCAATGGCTCCATCCGTCCGGAGTAGTGGCAGTCTTTAAAGCAAGACAGCCGACAGGGGGACCAAGAAGTCTGGGCTTCTTCCGGGTCCGCTTGCAGCATCCCCTTACGGTCAAAGGGCTCCCTATTTCACCGCGAGCGCACAGCGGCAGCAGGCTTCCTCGGGAAAATGTGGCTTTCCAACTCGGACAGGCCGGCGGGGTATTATCTATCTCAGAAGTTCCTTGTTTCTGGGCCGCTTTTGTGCCGTCCCTCCCCTCCTTTCCTTTCTCCCTGCTCGCGAGTCGTCTCCGGAACAAGAAAGTAGCCAGCGGCCAAAGAGATAGAGCTGTAAAACGATCGCGCTCGAGCAGTCGTCGAGCAGGAGGGGGCTGGGCATGATCAGTCCGGATGATGAATTCTCGATGAAGTCATTCAGATTCAGATCGAGCTGAATAATTTTTGGCGGGTCGTTAAGCATTCAGAAAGGGATCACGGGGAATAGCCGAGGAGGCGTGGACTAGACGGGAGGCGAGGTCGGTAAGGTGTAGGGGTGAGCGGAAAAATGCGCCGAATGAAATATTGAAATGCAAGAGGGAAGCCGGAGGATGGGGGATCAGCGGGAAAGTAATGGCAGCAGTCCGCTCTCTGTCGAAATATGGAGGCAGATTACCGAGCGATAGCATGAGGAGGAGGAGCAGTAGTAGCAGTAGTGGCTCTGCAGAAGAAAAGCGCGCGAAGGTAAGAAAGTTTCTAAAGCCCAAGCGCAAGCGAGGAGAGTCTGAAGAAGGAGGAAGACGAGGAGGAGAGTTCGCAGGAGTAAGATCGGGGTATAAAGTATCTATACAATGAAAGCGGACCCTCCTTAAATTGCGACTATTAAGCGGGAGAAAGAAGCGACTCGGCGGATAGCTGGAGGAGACAAAAAATAGAACAACCGGGAGGAGGAGGAGGACACAGAAATACCGGGAGGCTAAGAGGCAAAGAGCGAAACTCGAAATTGCAAGCAAAGCAGGACGGCGAGAAGGAGGAGGTGTGGAGCGAGGGGTAGTGAATGCACTTTAGCGAGGGAACAAGAGAGAAGGAGCGAGGGAAGTGAGGGGAACGCTCGGAACGGGAGATGGTCACGCTAATCGCACACTCGACTGGATTGGCTTTTAGCAGTAAGTTCGGCCAACTCTCTCGGCGACCTCGCAGCCGTGCGCGCGCCTGGCCTTCTCGAGCGTATGGAAATGGGACGTTGCTCCGCTCCGACTGCCGGCAGCCGAGTACGGCCTCGCAAGCACCGCGAGACTGAAATAATAGCTGTTACAGCTTCTCTCTTATTTCACCCGGTTTTTTTTTTTTGTTCTACCTCGTCGTCTCGTCCGCTCGATGCTGTTGCTGCGGCTGCTCGAGGAGCGTGGGCGCAGGTGTGCCCGCTGCCGATGAGAGAGCTGTTGCCGTAAGTTGTCGCTGACGCTGCGGTCGTTGAAAATATGCTAGGCCCGCGCAGACGTAACGGAGCTTTTCGGCTCGATTCGGAAATGGAAATTCGGCTGATGATTCATGCAGCTCGACAGCTCGCGACTAAACTAGATTTTATGCGACAGCAGCGTGTGTATGGGCTAGATAACTTTGGCTAAGGTTTTAGATTCGACTCGGAGCTCCTTGGGATTTTCCTTAAAGATACGTCGAGGCGCAGAGAGCGGGGTATCTCGCTTTTAGATTTACTGCTGCCCATAGATTGTTATCAGATATCTAGCCCTGCGATTATTGTGATATACATTCTTGATTGCCAAGTGATTTTGTGAAGTGTGCAGGAGAGCGGAGCGCTTTTTATTGAAACGATAAATTAGAAACTCGAGATTCTACGCCGCTACCGCTGGGAAAATAGAATAGCTGAATTTATTGCCGCGCAACGTCGCGTTTCTGTCTTTCTCGCTCACGCGCGCGCGCGAGCATATGCGCGCACTAATTTACGGTTTTGGGGATCGCGAGATTGTCGTATAGACTGCGATCCGGCAATAAAACTCAGCGATACAAGTATTTCCATGGGGGGCGAGAGCGTTCCGATTGTGCTCGCAGCAGCTCATAGAAAGTGATAGCGCCGGGCTAATGTCAGGCCTGCGATCGACGCTCGGATAAATAAGATCGCCGCCAGTGCCGGGGACGCGAGCCAAGCGATATATCAATTTTTATCGAACCACGTCGGAAGGCCTTGGCCAGGACGAAATGGATTCCCGATAATCCTGCCGCGCACACGTATAGCTTCGCAAGCTCGGGCCGCAAGTAGTGGGCTCCATCGCAGTCGACGGCCAGGGCGTTGGGCTTGTGGGAAGTGAGGGGGGGGGGAGACGGTGTTCGAGAGAGGAAAAGACCATCGGGACAGGATGATGAAGAGAGAAAGAGATTAAGAGCAGTGGCATGCGGAGAGATAGAGAGAAAGAGAAGGGCCGGAGCGTTTAATCTTCCTAGCCTAATTTTCCGGAGCCGGTGCCGAGGCAAGGCGTACCCCGGCAGCTTCGGAATCTCCGGCTCCCGTCCGATTTCGAGTTGCTGGACGCCGGCGGAGAGTGCCTTTGCATAAAATCAAGACCTACTCTGTGTGTGTGTGTGTGTGTACGTGACTCTGTCCCTGTCGTGGTGGCTGCCTAGTCCGCTCTCTCTCTCTCTCGACATCCGCTCCGCTACGGGCATGCTAATTGCGTTATCGGATTTTCGAGTTTTCCAGACCAGCTACGCTACGTTATTTCCCGGGCCCTCCTCTAGCCCCTGCAGCCCGGACGCTGGCTCTCATTCGATTATTCTTTTTTTCTTCCAAGATATGATACACTGGGTTAATATTGTTAGCAGTCAGGTTGTTCGGAAAAATCGTAAGCTCAAGCTTGCTCGGATATGAGCTCGGATAATATAGTTTGAAGACTTTAATAATGACGTTGCATCGACGGGTAATCTAATATTCGAAATTATTTTGGATTAAAAAAGCATTTTTAATGAGTCTTTTTTCGAAAAAATTTCATCTTGATAGCGGAATAATAAAGATGATCATTAAAAATAAATATTTGCGTTAATATAGCTGAGTAATTTCCTCGATCATATTTAATAAATTGCTCGCTGATTATTATTCGGTCGGCGAAAGAAGGTTATTAATGTTCTGCGAGTCGGAGGAGGACAAGGGCGCTCGAGGAAAGGGGAACGAAAAAATACCATTCCAGGTATTCGTGTCTGGCTTCATTGAATGCTTTGTTTTCGACCTTGTTCTTTCTACGACATCCTCTGCTCTCTCTCCTCCTCACTCTCTCTCTCTCTCTTTTACCACGCTTTATCGCATCGTCAAAGAATGTTCGGCCTCCTAGCAAGGGACGCTAGCGTTCGCCAGCAGAGTAGCGCGCCAGGAATGTTCATTTTCGCGAAAATCGCGTTGCGTACGGCTGTTTTACTTGCCGTTATCGAACGCTGTAGCCTTCTCATAAGCCCTTAAATTCAATCTCCAAGTGAATAATGAAAAGTTGATTATTTAATAAAAATTTTCATCTGGTCCGCCTGCTTTGCCCCGGCTAATTCAATGCTCCCCCAAAAGCTTTTTAGTAAAAAGGGTATTTCATTAGGGTATAAAAGAATTTGCAATCCAGCATGTTCATAATATATTGTAATTTCATCATTAAAATGTAATCGAATGTATTTCAGTAACAAACAAGTAATTATCAATACGAAAAGCATCATTAAATAGAAAATAGCATCGAAAATTCACAAAATCCACTTAAAACTTTTAATGCTCCACGAAATGTAATTTTCAGTGGCGTATAAAGTAAAATTGAGAAAAAAAAATTCTCGCGCAATTTTAATGGAAGACGAAGCAGGCGTTCTTTCTTTCTCTCTCGTTCAAATATTTCTAAAGCCAGTGATAGCGCGATTACTCGTAGGAAAGGGGGAGAAGAGGCAGAGTAAAAGAAAGCGGCAAATTGCATTCGAACGTAGAGGAACGCGAGTGGCGGAGATAAGGGTGCACGCGCTTAAGCCGGCGACGAGATACAAAAGTCGTAAATAGGCATTAAAAGTGGAAAAGCCAAGTGCGCTCGCGCGCTCGAGAAAAGCTTGGGGGATAAGCCGCCGCTGCCGGGGAGAGGATCCGGATGGAGGATGGAAAAAACGCAGCGTAAACGTGGGGGAAATTAAGCAACGCCGGCCTCGAGCAGTTGATGCGAGAGATAGACGAATAAGAATGAGAAAAAGACAAACGAATTGGCGAGTTGAAGCGCGCATGCGAGCGACGCGCGAGAGACGAACAATCAACAGTTGTATAGGCCAACTGGCAGGGGGCTTCAGCACAATGCCTCCGCCGTTGACGACAGGCGCTTCTTTTCCTCCTCCGACTACTTCTTCTTCTTCATCTTAACGTCTCGGCTGGGGAGCTGAGCGGAAAATGGATTTTTTTCTTTCCCATTGAGAAAATAAAACGTAAAAATAAAGAGGGTTAAAGAGGGAGGAGTAAGCGCGGGCTTGGCTTGAGTTATACAAGAGCCAAGGATGGAAAGGAAAGAGCATCAAACGAGAAAGAGAGAGAGAGAGAGAGAGAGAGAGAGAGAGAGAGACAGTCACGACGACGAGGTTCAGTCTTACGAATGTCGAAAATGTCGGAAAAACATTTAGACTACAGTCTCGGAGGAAATTTAGCGAAATTCGCAACTCGTCCCTTTTCCCACTCGGCCTGCCTCGGGCGCAATTGTTGCTGAAGTGGTAGTAGGCGCTCGGTCGTACAGAAAAATTTCGAAAATCTCAACATTTCCATCCGGCATAGCTGCCGCTACTGCTGATGTTGCAGCAAAAAAAAAACAGATCCACTCGAGTTATCTCGGCAATTTCGTAATAAACGTAATCGCTCGGATGTGAAAATAATTCGCATTCGTCCAGTTGATTATTCAATTTTTAACGCGCCGAATATCCGCACCAATTCGGACATGCTCTGGGCTTCATTCCGTTCGCCTGCCTCGGCTACTCCCCAGCGAAGACCACGGAACCGCTGTACCTTAATCTCCGTCATTCTCTGCGTTCTCATCCTCTGCCTTCTCTTTCTCTCTGCCTCCCTCTCCCATAAGCTTTCCATTTCGCTCTACTTCTCTTTTCTATCTCGACGTGCCGGGGAGGGGCAAGGACTGGATAGCGAGCGAGCACTGAATGCAAATTCTGAGGCAAAGAACGCGCTGCCGCCGCCGAAAGTAGACGGGGAGAATTTACAAGAGGAGCCGGGACTAATAAAAAGGAAACACGTATTACGGAGCGCCCGGGAAATCGAGAAAATGAATCGTGCATATTAAAGTCAACGTGATCGCGTTCAAGCACAATGCCGAGCTCGAGATACAAGCTTGCCCAGTGTGCCTGTGCACGTGAGCCGCTTGACGTATGATCCGATTACTTATTTTTTTTTTTTTTATTTTTCTTCCCCTCCAACTCGCTTAACGGACTTTCTTATATTATCCGACACTCATTATTAATATTTCACACAGCTCCATTTTAATTCATTTCCATTTTATCATAGGAGGAAAAAAAATGGATTTTTCCATTTATTTCAACGAATTTTAAACACGAGCATAAAAAGCTTACCGATAGGCTTTTCATTCCGCATTGAAAGCCGGATTTTTCATCCCCACTCTTCAGTTTTCACTTATTTTTTCGTTTACGAATTTTCAAGCCGACAGAAGATTGGCCGCTATCTCCCTTGTTTCTGCTTTATTAAAGTACGTATTACCTTATCGCGTCGGTATATCGATAAGAAGAAAAATCAATAGCCCTCCGTGCAGTAGCGCCGGCTGCCACTAGCCGCCGAACAATGTAATAGCCCGGCTACTAAAGGTCGCCAGGGGACAACTTTATAAGCAGCTCCCCCCGGAAAAAATAAAGGGAGAGAGAGAGAGAGCACATTCATTCTTCCCTCCTTGTCCCGCTCAATAAACAGCTATAGCCTGCACAGGGGCTCGTGTTGAATCGCGCAGGCGCTAAGGAGATTACGTGCCGGGGCATCCGGTGTAAGGTGACGACTCTCTCCGAGCACCAGGAAGTTCTAGCATGCAAATTTCCGGAATACGCCGTTCGAGCCGGCTCGAAAGAAGGGGAAAATCTACCGAAGCCCGGAATCGCCCGAGGCGCTTTCTCTCAGCTCCTCGTTCATATACATCCGAGCGCTCGATAAACAACAATTAAAGCCGGAAGCTCGCGAGGCACTACTGCTGGGGGAGTGGAAGCTAGCGGAGATTCTGAAACGCGAAAACCTCTGGGCGACGTTTAATTGCCGGCTTTTCGGGACGAGGGTGGGCGAGAGGAAGGAAAGCGGCCTTTTCTCTCAGCGAGAGGACCGAGGAAAATGACGCAAGAGAGATAAGGGAAAGGGGAATCGCGAAGCCGCGGAAAGAGGAGGTGGCGCGCGTAACGTCCGACTGGATGAAAGCCTCTTTCGCTCGCGCCCAGGGCTTTTACGTGTGAGCTTCGTTTTGGGTCTGCTACCTCTTTCCGGCGACGATCGATAGCCATGCGATACGAAAGCATTTCGCTTCTTTGTCGCCGGACCTGAAATTTTATCTTTCCCGTTTAACTGCAGACGATGTCGAGATCTCTGAAAGTCACTCTGTCACTTGAACACCATCAACCTCTTTCTTTTTTATTTTTGGTTAAACAATTTCGTATCGTTTTTTGTATGAACACATGCGATGTAATAGCACTTTTAAAAATTACGGAATTCAAAGCTGAATAAAAGGCATTTGGGTAAAAAGTAGCTGAAATAAAAAAAAAAGAAGCACAGAGGAAAAAGTCATTTATCAAAAGATCAAAGCCAATTAAGCCGCGAGCAAGGAGGAGAGAGAAAAGGGCCCCGGAAATCCCCGTGAAGCGGGCTTTGAAAGAAATCGGCGGGAAAGAAAAGTGGCGCGCGTGACGCTCGCGGGGACTGCGGCAGAGTAGGTTGAGCGAGCTGGAGGGGCGAGACAGTCGCAAAACAAATAAAGGGATATAAAACGAGCCCGGGCTCTTTCTCCTTCTCTCCTTCTCTTTCACGAGCCGGACGAAAAGAGCAGACTAGGGCTTTGTGTGCTCGCGCTTGCGCCAGCTCTACGACGTCGTCCTCGTCGTCGGAGCACGAGGCGGCCGCCGCGGTAGTGGCAGAAGCGCCACTGTGGTATCCCGGCCGTCGGCGTGGCGCGCATTTGCATGCAAACGAGTTCGGGATTTCATTCGTATATATCGCCGCCGAGCCGTTATAAACCTTTCTCCGGCGGCCCGAGCGAAAGAGAAAGAGAGAGAGAGCGAGAGAGGAGTGCTGGAGAGCAGACGGAGCTTTTTTAGTCGAAAGCTGAGCTTGCGCCCACCTCTCGAGCGGAGCGCAGAAAAAGAGGAGGCGCACGCGAGGAGCAGTCCTGCTCTTTCTTTTCGGATATGTGCGTTTGACGTTGAAGTAAACACGGGGGCTGCGCAGGTATCCTCGGCCCAGGCAAAAGAGTCGGCAGCGGCGACGGCACTTTTCTTGCTCGCCACGCGTATATTTCTTTATTAATCTCGCCCCTTACGGCTGGCCCTGCTGCTTGCGCGCCTGTTATTTTCCCCGAGATGCCGGGGAGAGCCGTCGCTGCTACTGCTGCTTTGCATTTGTACGCGCGCGCTTTTTGCGCGAGTGGAATGGAAATTAGTGTATACGGGCAAAGAGAGACGCACGTCGCGAGGCTCGCGCGCTCTCGTTCGAGTTTCCGCTTTTTCCCGCGGCTCAAGCCGGATCTAGAGGCAGCGCTGTCCGGCTAGACGTCTTCCGACCTCGCGGCCCTTCTCTCCGACCCCCCGAACCAGCCAGACTCTTCTTTTTCCCGGTCAAGCTCGCCTGAGAGATGTGTCACGAGGCTTCCGCGTCGTTTTTCCTTTTTCTCCTTTCGCCTACTGCAACGGAATTAAGCTTCGTACCTACATATCCGCATGTTATTTTTTAATTCAGCTTTCATTGTTGTTCATTCAAAGTCGAGTTTTCTCAGCGTTATATCATAAATAATACGATAAATCAATCGCATTTCCTCGGCTGTGTAAACGCGTCGAACTGACCGCCGTCTCAGCTACGTTTTTCTCTCATTTTTTCTCAAACACACGATATTCCTTTTCTTGTCCTGTGCTAGTCCTTATCACACATACCGGCTCTTTCATCAAAAGCCTATAAATCGGTTGGTCCTTAGTTTGTGCGAGCGTATTCTTTGCCTTTGGAGCGCGAACGAAAAAAAAAACAAGCAACTGCCTCGGCAGGAATTACTATCCTGCACGGGATTTCGATATCTATAAGCCAAACTTTTTTTTCTACCCCATCCGACTTTTGTCATACTTAACCGAGCGTCGTTGCATGCATGCTCGCGCGTATCCCGCATTAACGCGAGATACGTCGCGAGCGAGAGTAGAATAAAAAAGAGGGAGAGAGAGAGAGAGAGAGAGAGAGAGAGAGAAACGACCGAAGCGTAGCGAGAGACGCTTGATAGATGCGATGCCGTTTTTTCGCGTTATCTGGAAAATAATAAATTCGCAAACGTAGAAACGCCCGAGCCAGCGCGCACTACCATTGCGATATGCAGAACTGTTTTTCTGCTTTACGTTTATTGACTGCTGTTCTGTCGTGCGGCTAATAAATTTGTTCTCTCTTTTCTTCTGTTTCAGGTGAGTATATTCTGCATAATGCGGATTATTCCGATAAATCTTCTCCCGACTGTGAGTATAAAAAAAGCCTTTTTTACGATTTCACACGCTTGAGCAAATGGACGACGTGCGATAAGAACACAAAGTGTGACTTTGACAAGATTGTATTAACATCTCTGCGTAGAAATGGTGAAATTAAAACATTTCAATTCGTATAGTAAAATTTCGATGAATAGTATAGATAGAAAAAAATGATTAGTATACAAAGAGCGTTACAACGTGAATAAACTGCGATCGCCTGGATAACGGGGTGTAAAAGTGAGTATCGCGAGCCGGGCAAAATGCAGGAAGTAGAAAAATAAAGAAGAAAAGCAAAGATAGAAAGCGCATTGTAGCGCGTCGGACAATAAAGAGGAAAAAAAAGGAGGTCGTGCTTCCCGGAGCGAGGCGTGAAAAATAAGCACGAAAGGTTAACGTCGAGAGTCCGAGGATCGGCTATCGGGCCTCGAATCGCCCTTTAATTCCAGCTCTCGCGATCGCGCAGTTTTACGCAGCGGAAGCGACAATGGACACTGGCCTGCTCGTCAGGGAGTGAGAGAGAGAGAGAGAGAGGCAGAGCGGGGGGGGGACTGTTCTGCTGGCTCGCATTAATCATGCAGCCGCGCGCTCTCTCGCATTATTGCACACGCCATTAACCATCGCACGTTAGACTCGCCTGCCCCCGTGCGCGCAGGCTAGCCGCACACAGGCTCGCTCGCGTAAATTCGCTCCAGGGCGCGCATATAGGCACTCTCGCTCGCTTCCACTCCCCGCGTGTATGTGCGCGCGCGTGTGTGTGTGAGGGAGCGGGAGAGGGCAACCGGGCGCAAGGCTCGTTTCCCAGATAACGTTTACACGAGTTACTGCGGGTCGTGCGCGCGTGCGAGAGAGAGAGAGAAAGTGAGCTGCGGGCTAGCCGGTGTCTCGGTATGTCTGTCTGTGTGTGCGCGCGGGCGCACTGTTACCGCCTGCAGCCAGGCTGCAGTGGAGAACAAAGGGAGCCGCCGAGGCTGTCGACGCCGCTGCGCGCTACCGCTGGGCTATGCGCTCCTAATCTCGGCCCCCGCCGTCTCCCTCTCGCTCTCTCTCTCTCCCTTGGACACTTTACGGCCGAGCTTCCGCCCGTGATTTTCAATCATCTTGGCGGAACCGGGAGCAGCAGGAGGGAGGGGCTCCTGGACTAGGCTGCTCGGGCGGCTGCGCCACCCCCCGGCGCTTCATTAACTTCGAATGCCGTGTCGCCCCGTTATCTCGACCGGCTCCTGCCCCTCTCTCTCTCTCCTTGCCCATAGTCCACGGGATGCTTTTTCGTAATGCGCACGTCGAGACGTAACATCGGCTTTCGTCTCCGGCTACAAGGAGCTCTCCTCGCATCCCGGGCAGCTCCGGGGAGAAACGGAGCCGCGTGGCACTCCAGGCGGCGGGCCCTAATCTGAAATTAAACGAGCGAAGGCGTTAATTTGGGCCGAGCGCTAATTGAAATGCTCCTGCCGTCGTCTCCCAAGCCTCTCTCTCTCTCTCTCTCTCTCTCTCTCAGCCCGGGCCAAGTTCTCTTGCTCCTCCGCTCGAGCCGTGAATCGTCTTTCTACACGTTCTCCTGATTCCCTCGACGTGTGTACATTAAGATGATGGGAGTACGCGCGGGCTCGCGTGCGAATTGCACGAGTCCTACTCTCTTCGGCTCTTGCAATGTCTCTTTCGAGCAGTTGGATACCCATTAAGGTGAGCACCTTGGAGCGCTCACTCGCTCCTCCTACGCTCCTGCCACTGCTGTGTCTGCAAATACTGCTCCAGCCTCTACCAACGCTATCCCCTATACATATTTACTTATTGTTCGGATGCATTTGCCTGTAGCATACATTTAGCTGTGGCAGCATTAAACTTGTTCCTTTCAATTGTTGCTTTTAATCAAAACGAGAAACGCTAATTGAACGTTAATTAGCAGCTGGAGCTCGAATCAACGCCCAGCAGAAAAACTTGTTCAATGAATTTTTTCGATAATCGTTCATCATGCGGTTCGGTGAAAAAGTTACGCGACTTTATTACGTGAATTGGCAGAGAGACACGCTCGAATCGTCCGGCATCATCTTTTTACCCCGGTGGAATAAATCCCGGCGGAAAAAGAGAATTTAATTATACATCTGGAGTTGGGAAGAAGAGAGCGGCAGCATATAACGCGAATGAGTTTCATTTAATATTTCATTAGCGCGGCGATACATCGATGCCCCGGCGTAGCTATGATTAATTCTCGGTAAATATTCGGCAGGTCGCTTATAAGCCGGCATTCTACATCCTCTTCGCGTTAAATAAATATCAATTTTCAGATATATACGTCAACGCTGCGCCGCCTTGATTTACGCTCATACAAGCGCTTCAGGCTCGAGAGAGCTTTAATTTTCTTTCCACGGCCGGAGCGCGTCATATTGTACGAATAATGAATTTTCCGGGGGCCTGCGCGAGCAGGAGCCAAGTTTTAATCCGATAATTTTTGCCGAAAGCTCGAGGTAGGAAGGCCGGGCTACTGCTCTTCTTTTAAATTTTCATGCCGCTCAAAGCCTCTGCTGAAACATTTATTACAGTTTAATGTGCCTCTCTGAGCGAGTCTCGTTCTCTCTACGCTTTGATGTATTTTTATAAACGCGCTTGCTTATAGTGAATTATGTAAAGCAAAGCGCTCGCGGACAAAGGAATAACGTGCTTTAGCGCACACGATGAAATATCGCTGGCATAATCTCAACTAAACACAAACACGCGATAATTTCGGCTATTTACATTGACGATGACAATGAGAAGAACGAGTAGAAGGAAGAGAACGACAGAGGGGGAAAGGGATGGGCTGGTTTAAGGGATGAGAAGGAGGAGCGACGTCTTAATTTCACATGCCAGCAGTACTGTGACATATATACTCGTTCAATCTCCGGAGTAAGGAGAAGAGCGCCTAGGAATAATGACCGGCGGGCGCTCGCGCGATTAAGCTCGGCAATCGGTCGCATCAGTTCTCTCTCTCTCTCTCCCTCTCTCGTTCTCACTCGGGCGCATCAACGGCGCTCCAACGGGACAAAAAGAGGCGTTGAGGGGTTGGATGGCGGAGGAGCCGGATACGGCCGGGAAACAATGGCTAAGTACACGCGGAAATTTCGTTCGTGAATCCGGCTGACTAATGCGTGTGTCGCTGACACGTTGTTAGAGAGACAAACGGAGGACCGCCGAGACGACGCGGAATTGCGGCCGCACGGGACGAAGTAGAGGCTCGAAGCTCCGGCAGCCCCGCCGACACTACCGCTCTCCTCTCTTACTGCTGCTCCTATACCAAACGCAAGAAATAATACTCGACGAAAATAATAGAAATTAGATTGAGAAGCGGCTCTGTCTCGACTCGTTATTAAGGCCGAGGGGAACGACTGAAGATTGTGCGACGATAATGCGGATGGAGATCGATTCGCGGATATTTGTCAGCGGACCAATGATACTGGGGGAAACAGAGAGAGAGAGGAGGGGGGAGTCGTTGATAAAGGATGACTTATTCAAATGATCGACTTGGGACCGTGAAATATATGCTGGTGGGAAACGAGAAGCAAGAACGATATTTTTATCGATTTACCGGCACGTCGAAAACGATCATTCATTTGGCTTTGTCGATAAGCTCGACTGCTGCTCGTGCGTGTACACAGGGCGAGACTCGTTCAAACGGTATACGCTTTTCATAAACAGGACTTAGGTAAGATATATAGAAAATTATCATGTAAATTGGCCAGCGAGCAGCCAGAGCGCGTAATGTCGTTTAATTAAATTTTCCACGTTTAACGCAAGCCCAGCGCGTCTCGTATTAAGAAAGACGTTTAATTTCGGCGCAGTACTTTATCACAACGACATGCAGACGGTTAAAAATAATCAAATGCCAAGGAAACAAGCCCATATCCTCAGAAAGGTAGGTTAGCGAAAAGCTGTCCGCGCGGTAATGTCCGAGGGTCAGTTGGCCTTTGGCTACGGACGACCAGTTTACGTAAATTTGCGCTGCAACGCGCTGGTTGTAAGGCCACAGAGGGAGCGCCCCTCCCTCTGTCTGTCTGTCTGTCTCTCTCACGGCACAGCTGGTAGTCTCGCTCGCTCCAGAGCCATCCATCTACAAACGCGTCGTCGGCTTCTGTGGCTCTAAGGCCGGCTCCCTACGCTCCGAGTTATACTATTGATCCTGCAAGACGCGCCAGTCTGCGACAAGACTAGTCGACGCGCTTCGCCTCAGAGTTACGAACAAGACGGACGTTACGCAAACGTCGGTTGCTTAATGAATCTCCCGTCTCGCGCCTAGCTCGGCTGACCCATTATAATTAACCGGACAAACGTAGAATCGAATGATAATAGTTACAATTATGCTGAGCGACTCTCGCTTCTATATCGGCGGGCAAAGTAAAGAAAAGAAGAAAAATCCCAGTAGTAGCGCAAAGCCTAATTCCTTCATAGTCAATGGAGCCTACTGTTGAAATCTACACAGAGAGCAGACAGAGCTGACAGTCTGAGCGAGAGCCCGGTGGCCCGGTCTCTTGTTCGCAGAGCGCGCGCAAGTAGAAACAGACGAGATGGGCCAGACTGCGGATTCGCGCTAAGAGTCACATGAGGCACTGCGCTGCTCGTCGCTTGTTTTATCGCCGGAAACGAGACTAGCACCGCCGTGTGTTGATTATTAGCTACCGAGACGACGCACGAGCTGCCGCCTTTAGAGCTGCTCGTAAATCCCGTACATATCCTAATTTCAAACCGTTCTCTCGTCGCACTCTTCTTTATTTCCCCGCAGAGGTTATTCACTTTCCTATCGAAATTGCTCGTTGGAATATCCATAAGCGCCTGCTCGAGAAAGAGAGGGAGAAGAATAGATTGGACGCGGCAATAATTCATCGGCTCAGCTCTATCGTCAAAGCTGCAAGCGCCGAATTAGCATAATCTATTTGCTTATTCATTTATTTGCCCGAGCTGCCGACCGCGTCGGCGCGCTTCTCTCTTCCCTTCTTCCGGAAAAATCCTGGCTCGCGTCTTTGTCTTTTTTCGTCATCAGCAGTAAGCGCGCGCGACAAGAGAGCAAACATGCACGGGGGCTACGGGCTCATAGACGCGCGACGCCGGCGCTCTCGAGAGCTGCTCCCGCACAAAAACGAGCAGCTGCAGCGCTACGTAAACAGACTACCTCTTCCTCTCCTCCCCCTTCGCCCTTCTCTTTCTCGGCTCTCTTTTTCCCTCCCACCTTAACCAACGCGTCGACTCTCCGTGTTTTCGCATTCTCTCTTTATCCATCTCGTTGCCGGCGGCGACTTTTTTCTCCGTCATTGCGCTTTTCAGACGCACGGCGCTACCCGCTTTCCTCTCTTCGAGTCTCGATTAATCCCTTGCTTTTTGCGGCCTTTCTCTCTCTCTCCAATTCGGGCTTTAAACTTATCCCTCTATGTATATACCTATGTATGTATTCCCTAGCTCACGCATGTTCACGCTAATATCCCGAAGCAGTTCGGCGTAATTACGGAGTGGCGTGCAGAAGCATCTGCAACACTCGCTCCGTAGCGTATACACGCGTCTTCTTCGTCCAGCATCCGTATCTCTCTCTCTCTCCCTATCTTTCTCCTCGATTCGTCGAGGAGAAGCGTATTTCCTCGTCGCGTCCGTCATAGCCGGGCATAAGACCGGGAGAAAGCCACTTCCATCCACGACGTCGCTTCTCCCCTGGCTCCCCCCGTCACTGAGCTCTCGACGGCTCCTTCCTCTTTGTCGGCTTTCAACGGGCTATCCGTCCTACCAGGCGTCTGTTACCACTTGCGCCTGTTCGCTCTCCCTCGACTCTCCTGCTGCGCCCGCTGCGGGATGATAATCCTCGCAAGAATACCTGCCAGCAGCGCCCTCCCCCTGCTCTCCTTGGCTGCTTCTCCTCGTTGTCAGCGTCAGAGATGCCGACGTAGATAGGAGCCAGATGAGGCAAACCGCGAAACTAGCGAGCGGGCACTTTGTCGTCGCGCTCTGCTTTTCCCTCTCTCGCTCCCATCTCCTCCTGGCCAGGCCTCCTTCTTTGCCTTTGGCGCGGCTTCCTTGACGCGGAGACGACGCCAAGGGGTTATGTAAAATTCAATGAGGGGCGTTCTTGCTTTATTCCGCGAGCCAAGCGACTCGAGCCCTCGAAGTGTGTTTGTCTTCTGGGAGAGAAACGGCTCGTTGAGCTGGCCCTTAATTTTTTAGCCGGCAGCGTTTAATGCAGCCCTGCCGTCCCCTGAATTTTTCACCGACGGCCCCTGCTGGATCGATGATCTCTCCTGCAAACGCTGCCGCGCGGCGACGTGGAGTTTGTAAAATATCAAGCGCTCGGAATAATCTTGTTTGCCGGCTTAAATGCATGCACGTTCATCACATAACCGGGACACGAGCCTTGTCTCGCCTACGTCAAACTTAATGTTAGAGAAGAGTTGAGTGGAGGAGTCTGCTCGAGACACGCGATGACGGGAGACAATAAAGCCGGGAGAGCAGAGCGAATAACCTGTCTCTCGTGCGTTACTTTATTTTTTATCAACCCTCGTTGCTTGCAGTTAGGTTTGTTCGATTTCCTCGATACTCACAACCCGCTGGACTTCGTAACGCAATTTTCATAACTCGCTCGGGTGCTCTTCTCATTGTTTCTTCCAATGAGCAGACTTTTTCCTGTAACGTGGCTTGTCGTTGACGTTTGTCAATAATAAGCCAAGCTATTGCAAATTTTACATTATTAAGGCTTCATTGAGACTTTTTAGTAGAGTTTGAGCTTTACTGCTTTTGCTCCTGTAGTTAACATGTTTTTGATGGAATTATTAATAAACTATGCTCGAAATATACGCCGGCCGGAAAGCTTAGCGAACTTTGCCGAGTACGACGTACTAATAAACTGATTGCGATGTTTAATTATTGGATCGTTTAAAAGCGGGGCAAGTTTAATATTAATATACGCAGGCGATCAATCACTGCTTTAACTGCGCGTGGCAGAAATACTCGGGAAGCGAGGCGTTTTAATTTAAAATTTACACTTTGCTGCAATAATTATTCTCGTATGTGATCGTACGTTTGCTGCAGGTAAATTCAATTACAAGCGACAAACTGTATGGCAGCGTCCTATACAGCCATACCATCTTTTTTTCCCCCTCTCGTTTCGGCGCGGTCATTAACATCTCCGATGAAAATTGACAATTATCGTAATAGAAATATTTACATTTGTTTGGGCTGTAGGTCGATGTAGTTGCAGTGGCTAGAAAGATGTTATAACACGATATAATTAATTAAAACCCTGCGGTGCAAGCCAATCCATCAATAGTTGCAGAGCTCCGTCACTACATCAGTCGGATATACGAGGCTGCAGGGATGAGCAATCAATCAGCGGGCTTTTTCGCTCGCGGCTCGTGCGCTATAGCTACAAACACCGCCGAAAAAAAAAAATTGAAAATCACAAGTCACACAAATTTCGTGCTAATGGCTGTCAAATCGGCTACTTCTATTCTGTTTTTTTTCCTTTCCTTTATTTTTTTAATCAGGCTCTGACACCCGATGAGTAATCAATTTTTGCTTTGGATTTTCGCAAACAGACTCATGACGATCGAACATGAAACGCCATTAATCACTTTTTTAAAAAGTGCAACAAACCAACAGCGTTAGATGGAGAGGAACAAGGAAATTGTTAGCGTTGAGGGGTGGATTGAACCGACCGGGCGGAAGAAGAACAATTTTTCTCGGTACAGGGGTAAGGAAGCCCTCGGGGTGGCTTAGAGCTGCTTCTCCGTCTCTCGCCGTCATGTTAACCCACGTCCAGCTCCCCTCTCGAGTGGCTATCAGGGCCGGGAAGCTGAGCCTCCTTATTTATAGACTGTCGTCGCGGCGTCTTGCTCTCCTCGGTCCTGGCAAACATTGTCGAAAACAGATGATAATAAGCCGCCGTCTAGCCGCTGACTGTCCTCTTATTCGCTTGACAGGTATTTTATCGGGCGCCCCCTACGCCCGTACGCTTCATTTTTTTTCCTCGCAAATTATTACATCGCCTCGAGCATTGAGCCTATTGATAGGCTTGGCGGCCGGTAGAGCTCCAATGCCACTTTCCACGAGCCCCGGAATACAAATCGAGATCGTTCATTTTTTTTCCTTCTCTCGACGGCGCAGAGGAGGCTTTCATGTTTTCGTCTCGTTTCCATGCTGGTGGATTAAAAAATAAAAATGCGCCGTTGTGGAGCGTTGCGCAGAGGGCTGTAGATGTGGGAAGCAGCCGTAGAGAAGCCATCGCTCAAGGGTCAGCTCGTCGCCTACCTTAGAACTCGAGCTTCGTATCGACGTCTATAGAGATCAGCAGCCGTTCTCGCGCAATTAGCGAAATTAACGAGCGAGACGTTGACGAATGTCGAAAGAGAGAGGGAGAGAGATGGCAGGAGGGTGGGTGCTCTCGCTGATTCAAATCCGTCGAGCCGCTGCTCTTTCCGCGAGTAGCCCTCGATAAATTATTGTTCCAACCCGCCCGGGCTTTCTCCATTGCCGAGAGCGCGGCCGTTAACAGCGTTTCGTGGGAACGGATCTCGAAAGCTCGCGCATGCGGGAGAAAGAGAGAGAGAAAGAGACAAATACGGGCAGAACGAAGGATATGGCCCGGGTGAAAATAGCCGAGCGGTATTTTCGATAAGTCTTATCTGCGTTTCGCGTTCAATTGAAATTCTCGAATAATAAATCGTTGAAGCGTCTACGCGGCTATGGTGCTTCCATCCGCGTATACACTTAACGATGCGGTGTGCCGTCGCTGTTTATTTCTCCCGTGAGTACGTACAAGCGCCGAGGTAAGGCATTATAACTGTTTATTCCGTGCAATTTGCAGAGGAAAGACGCTCGCTCCCGCGGCCTGGGTGGAATTCAATCAAGAACCTCAATCGGTAAACTCGATTTTCCTCGGACGCATCGGCGCGCGACGTCCTTTGACGCTCGCGAGCCTCGCTTTACGCCCGGCTTCTCTTTTCCTCTCCGCCTTCCTATATATGCGTAGCTCGTTCATTACACGACACTTTTCTCCTGACCCGGCTCGCTCCCGGCTGTCTTGAAAAAAACCATAGGGGACAGGCAAGCGAATTAACGAGGCCGTTAGAGCTGACGCCTCCCCATCCCCCCTGCACTCGCTGCTCCACGCCAGATGTTAATTCGTCGTCGTTGTTTTACGTCAGCCCGCCTCCGCCGGTTCAACGCTGCCCGCATATATGCACTTGGCCGACCACGCGCTGATCTAGCCAAGAGTTAATACGCAGTTCGAGCGAGCAGCATCGTGGGTGTTTTGACGCGACGGAAAGAATAATTTCTCCGCGTTGATGGAAACGCAGCGCGGCCCCTTATGCGTTTTCGCGAGGGAATTCGCGCTGGTCAATTATCGTTAATTAGATTAGCCGCGTCACGCCGTCTGCCATTGATGCGCTTTTTGTTTAATTATTTAATTCATTCGGCGCGTGTAAATTAACGCGTTATACCCGAGTATAATCATCGTGCTTGCTACTTTGCCAATTTAAGTGGAATACCGTTGTTGCTACTGCTGCTGTTGGTTTTTTTCTTTTTACCTTTATTTAGCGCGATCTGGGAATGATAAAAGCTGTTTACTCTGTAAGGAATATTTGCTTATGCATGCGTTTCACGTCGGCTGCGCTCGGCAATTCCTAATGCAAATTAACTTTCCTAGTTAGCATCGCTCCTATTAGTTTTATTAAGTCTTATTAATTCACAAGTCTCGCGAGCCCGTTGTACACATATCGTATATGTATATATATTGTCGAGAATTTTAATCGATCCTGGTTTCATTTCCAACAAAGAGTTAAAAAAAGTAACAAAATAAATAAATAAGAGAGCGAGTGGAGGTTGAAAGCTCTCGCGGTAAAATCGAGCCATCAATGGCATAACGAAACATCGGCGGCCGTTCGGACAGCGGAAACAAAGCGAGGCTCACCCAGTAGATTGTGTTCAGAAATGATTGGATAGAGGTCGGGAGGGGTCGATAGCAATTTTTTATTGTGCCATTAGGCGAGCCGGTGCTTGCTCTCTCTCTCTCTCTCTCGCCTAGCATGTCCGAAACTCGCGGAGCCTTTCGAGGCAAACGACGTCGTTAACACGTATTATAATGGACGTATATCGAGGCAGCTCGTGGCAAACTGCTAATGATCTTTGGGCGCGCGATAAGTTATACATCGGCCTCCCTGGCCGCGCTTCCCTTCTTCTACGCCTCTCTCCCGAGCTATATAATCTCTCTAGCGTGAGCGAACCTGCGCGCGGGAGAGAAGAGAGAATGGCTTTGTGTGCCGCGCGGGCTAATCGCTCAGCGGCACTTTTTCCTCGGGAGCTGGCGACGGAGAGGGGAGGAGCCGGGTGGCCAGGGGCAAGAGGAGGGAGCAGGGGACCTGGGTAATTTATTGCGCTTTGCATAATGCCTGGAGAAATTTCGTGGAGTTGAAAGGAAGTTCATGATGTGCCTGCTTTTCGCTTCGCGTACTTGCGACGACGACGACGACGTTGATACCACTTGACGGCTTTTCCCCTTTATTTATTAAAACTTTGACTTTATTGTGGCAATTGGCGGGTTATCAATCATTAATATACCCTCCGCTATCCTCTCCGGATAATTTAATCTTCTTATACTTCGGGATATTTCGTTACGCTGACAAAAAATAAAAGCATCCATTCTAAAAATAAGCTTTTAATAATAATCATACTTTTTTGCGCGTGCGATAATCGTAATGGTAAAAAAAAATAAAAAGAAACAAGTTGAACCGCAAAAGTCAATGGTAAGGCGAGTGGGAAGGTCGTGCGACATGTCGTTGAATCCCCGCTTCGCTCGTAAACATGAAAACAAATAAAACTCGCGTGCTATTGCATATTCGTGGCGCGCAGCAGTGGAGAGGGGGCTCTGTATACTCTGAACAGCAGCAGCAGCGAGAAGCCGCTTTCCTTCCTTTTTTCTTCCCGTCCTCTCTCCCAACGACTCTTTTTTATTTCAATGCTCTACTTTATTTCGTCTCTGATGCTTTTCCTTTTATTTCCTCTTTTAATTTATCAAAAGCATTGTGAAGCCCGCATTTTTACGACGAAAGAAGATTTTCCTTTTTCTTCTCCTTCCTTCCCTCCCTGGCTCTTATATTGTTCTGCAAATAAACTACCGAGGCTCGCGTAACGTCGTTTGATTTATGCACGAGCAGTTGCAGATGAGCATCGGGAAAAAGCCTCGTTATTGTTACTTCGTAATAAGCTTGCGAGTGAATCAACTCCTATCGGTCTACTCATTATAATCAGATTTTCTCTCCAATCCCAGTCATGTGTACGCGCAAATGCTTCATATTCGAAAAATAATAAATAAGCTGGGATAACGTACGCGGAAGATCGAATGAAAGTTTTGCAAGTTCCATTCAAGCTCTGTCAAGTACGAGATGCTAATCACGTTCAGGCACTCGTGGCGCAGCCCCCAGAATACACAATCAATAAATTATAACGTATCTCCGGCAAATTAATCTGCAAGCCTCCTCCTCGATCCCTCGGCCCCATTGACCCGGGCTAACCCAATTCCAGAAGCGTGTGCATTAGCCTTGCGTGTTCGCGAATCATTGGGACCGGGAGTTCACGACCAAGCGCAGGTCCGCTTTCACCCGGAGGATTTCCCGAGCTCATCGTCAAGTCTGGTTTTAAGCTTTTATACGTAGCTCTCTCTCTCTCTCTCTCTCGCTCTTTCGCTCTTTTTCGTTGTCGAGAGAAAAACGGATGAACCAGGAGGGAAGAGGGAGCAGAGAGGGGTCTAGAGCGTTAGCTTGCAGCCCACTGGCTACGTATATTAATTTTACAACGCCACTGGGTGCGGTTGATCGATCGTCCCGATGCTCTCGCTTGTCGCGCTATACGTGCCTGCGCGCGCGCGCGCCCGATGCACACGAGAGAGAAGTTATTACAAGCTGCAGCAGCCGGCCTTATCTTTGCAGCACTACAGCCAAATTGATTTACGGATTTTTAAAAACGTTCGTTTATCAGCTTAACGGAAATACTGCCTTTTACTCGTTCTTTTTTTTCGTAACCAATATAGCTGTACAGCCTTGCAGCCAAGCACGTATCAGCATAAAATTCATAAATTCAGGGCTGAGTTTCGCAAATACTTGCACAAAGCGACGTATAAAAATAGCGAATTAAATGTCCGTTGATAAAAGGACGCGCAGCTCGAAAAGACGCTTGAATAAAGCCCGGCAAGAAGAGAGAGAGGGGGCAGGCCGACAGAAAGAAGGGCGGGCGGGTAAGAGCGCGCATAAAACTCGCTGCGCGACGAGCTGGCTTAATAAAAAGGCGCGCACACACGCAGGCTGAAGAGAGAATGCCGGGGCGGCTGGGGGAAAGTATAAAAAGCCGAGGCACAGGCCGGCCGCCCCTAGGAGCGCATGTAAATTTCGATACGAGAGAGAAAGAGCGAGAGAACGGATGGAGGAGGAGGAGGAGGAGGAGAAGGAGGTAGAGGAGTGCCGAGATCTCTCGCGGGAGAAGGGCATTTTTGCGGACGTATCGGCGCACGCCCTCGTTCCTCTTTATTTTCCCCGTAAATAGGCGCTTGCGCGAAAAGCTCCCGAAGCTTTTGTCTGCCTTAACCCGTAAGCTTTTTCCCCACTCTCTCTTTCTTTCTCGTTGCTTGTCCCGTTTACTCCTACAACGCTCTGCTGCAGCTTCGCGATATAGTCCGGCAAATTTTCGCATACCGGCTTTTGCTTCCGAAATCGTACCTCCCCACAGCTTCCTCCTCTCTCTCTCTTTCTCTCTTTCTATCTCTCTGTTGGGGGCAGGTCGCATTTTTCGAATGCTCGACCGCTTGTTTGTCTTTTGATGCATTTTTTTCTGTTATCCTGCCTATACATCCTCATTCCACATTGCATTGCGGTTGTGGAAAGTCGACGGGGAGAGAATGTCGGGTAGGCTAGTCGGGGACGGTGGTATGGTGCGTGCTTGCGTTGTTGTTTTTCATACTGGCGAGCTTTTAATGCTCCTGTTTGTTTAGCTGGGTAATGCTTTCGTTACGCGCGCGAGAAATGTTTTCTGAACCAGCGAAAAGAGGTGATATTTGTTTTGGGTTAGGCTGGGCAAATACACGCACGCGAGCTTTATAGGCGCACCGATGGAAAATTTAGCGATTCGAGGCGAATTTCGCAGTGTATAAAACGCGAAATATTCGACGGTTGGGCTGGATATTTCTATTTGTATCCGAAAATGCGACTAAATATATCAGGCTATAAGCTCGGCGCGCTCGCTTCTCAGCTTGAATCGAATTATTTGGGCGACGCCTGCTGAGATATTTGCATGATCGTGAATGCCGTGGTTGGAAGGGAAAAGCTTTCGCGCCTGCCGAAGAAAAAAACGGCAATACCCCCAGCGCCCTTGCTCCAAAGCATAGCAAGAGCCTTGTCGTCGTCATCTTGGCGTAAAAGTTTTTAAAATGGCAAGCCCATAGGAGCGTGAAATAAGCCTCGGCCTGCGGCGCTGTCGGCGCACGAAATGAAGCGCAGCAAACTCGGCACGCACATGGTGCCGAGTGGAAAATACGAGCGCTACGTCAGGCCTACAGCCAAAGTGGCTTTTTCACCTCGCGCACTTGCCCCAACCGCTGGAAGCTCGGATTTTTCGATCACGCAGCTGGCAAATGAGCTACTTTGAACGGCGACGCTGAGCCTGCCAGCCGATGAGAGGCTGATTTAAGTGGAAAAGCCTCGACTATGATCAGACGCGTGCGGCAAAGTCGAATGCGCGACGCTCGGCTGGCTTCGATGATCATTTCACTTTCAACTTTTTCCAGCCTCTTGAAATTAACAGCTGAAACGAGGCAAGTTCGGATCGTTCAAAATTCCAGCCGAACATTCAGCCGGCATATTGGAGCTGGGCGAGTAGTCCTACGTAGAAAAAGCCGAGCGGTGGCGGCGGGGAGCCGGAGCGTCCTCGGGGGCGATAGATCTCCGTCGGGCTGCAGAGTCCGTTCCCGGGAATGGCCGGAGGGCGTGGATCATACGGGGCAGCTCCGCACGTGCACCTGGCGTCCACGTGGGCGGCCGGGCTGGCTCGGCTGGGAGTGGCATCTGGCGGCAGCTCTCGACTGCCCAGCCGCGCGTATCGATTTCGCATAAAATGCCGAAGCACCCTAGGAAGCCTAGTCCCGAGCTAGCGGCGCTCGCTCCTAGCCTGCTAGCTCTCGAAATTATTTCGAGCGCGGCTTACGTTTGATCGGTCAGTTTCTCTCAGCTTTTGAGCCGACGCTGAGCTTTCGCTGGCTCTGCGCTTGCTCCTTCTTGCCAACAGACGGACACACCTCGCTTCTCTCGGCTCAACGGATGTACGTGACTTTTGAAAATTCGACGTTTCTCTCTATCTGTCTTCTCGCGATTCGTGAGCTCTCCGAAAATTCATGCTCCATCCTGGGAGGGATGATTACGTGTTTTTTTCAAAAGAATACCTAGATGAAAAATCGATATTCTATACTTTTACGAGATGGCCTGCCTGCAATGTCTTTGATTTCTATTTTCATTTCCAATTGTGTTCAAACGGTTTATTTCGCGCGAATTTCTCGAATGGTATAGCAGTAATCAATAACAATACGCCGTTAATTTCTGTTACAGATGAGGTCGACGTGATTGGATACACGAGTAACCAATCGGACTCCGATGACCATAGCAGTGTGCAAAGTAGCAGCGACAGCGGCGTTGCAATGTCCACCTCCAGGCTGACCCTTTCCGAAATGATGGACAATCTTTAGGTAATACAAACTTACCAATTACCATTGGATTCTGACAAAGTAATAACATCTTATTTAATTCAACAGCGTTAATGACAGTTACAACGAATACCAAATTATTCGATGAAATCGAATCGTCTGAATAGGTCGTCATTATACGTTTGCCTTTCTAAAATCGAGTAGTGGCCAGAATTTCAACAGCATTTAGATTTGCAGGCTCTCGGGGCTTCTTGCGTCATCATAAGCGAGCTCGCCTCCCCCGCATTTCCCGGGGACTTGACCTGGCATTCAGCACGCGCCAGAGAAGAGAGAGAGGGAGAAAGCGCGTGTGAATTAACAACAGCGTCGAGGAGGGGGGGACTTCGGCTTCTGCGTATACATCGACGTGCCGGAAGTCTGCGGTGGCGCTTAATCGGACCGAGATTTTCGGCCGGGAGAGGTCGATAAACGCGCCGCTGTTGTGATGCGCCTATACCTAACCAAAGGGGAAAATTAATAACGGTCGCGCGTTGCAGATTATCGCGCGCGTCTTTTCCGCAATCAGTCGACTATCAGCTCGATGCTCCTGGGTAAACAAATAATTAGATTCTTTTTTTTTTTCTAAAAATCTCAAAGCTTTCGTTTATTATGAAAGAAAAGAAAAACATAAGCGCGCCTGCGACATTTTGCAGTAATTCAAAGGAAGGCAGAGCAAGATGAGAAGAGTAAGCCAGAAAGAGAAAGGGATGGTGGAGGGGGTCGAAGCTTAAACCTGTGCGCCCGGTGCTCCATCCATCTAGCGGTGGGGCCTTTGAGAAAGTGCACACCGGCTGCGAGCGAGGGCCTCTCCGCATTATATATAACCTCGGGAAGGGTGGCACGCTGTTACTCTCCCTCTCCCTTCCTCCCTCTTTCCCCGCCCCCCTCTCTATCTATCTCTCTCTCTCTCTTTTCCCATCTCGCTTCCTCTCCTTCAATCGCCGTCCGCGGGGGCGCTCGTAAATTTGCCTTTGCACGCTACCGCGCTTTCGCCGCCAGCGGCGCAGCCGAGCGTAGAGAGCGACGGGAAGAGAAAGAGGTACATAGGGCTTGACGGTTGATTGAAAATCGCCGATTTTGCGCTGAACCGCGCCGGAGGCTTCGAGCTTATATTGCCGGCGCTTTATCCTGCCGGGCAGCCCCGGCTGCTGCTGCTGCTTCTTCGTTTTCTTATTTTCCGCCCCTTTTACTCGCTGGCCACGCTTAACACGTGCACGCCTGCTGGCATTTTTGTTAATGACCAAACAATTTTGCCGTTGCAACGACATCGCTAGCGTTCCTCGATTCTACATGCACTTGCGGAAACTTCATTTTTATCCAGTTTAGTTCTTTTCTTTTTGCCCTTCGCCCGAAAGCACGCCGTCGACGTTATAATCCAAGAGAGCGAGTAGGACGCGTGGGAGCTTGAGAAAGTTAGCCGGGCAACTGGCGAGCGGAGAACTTCATCCTCTTTTCGCTCGCTTAGCTAGCACGACGCAGCCGGAAATTCCGACGATCTGATCGATAAATAATGCGCCCTGGGGCCGAGCAAGGAAGGAAGTCGAGGGGCGCACAGGAGAGGGGGAGAGAGAGAGGATCGGGAGCCGATGGAAAATGCACGAGATCAGCGTCCGGAGGGGGTAGCAGCCGGCCGGTAACGCTCGGGGGAAATGCTCGGGAGGTGAAATTTTGAATCGCTCCTCTACTATCCAGCCGCGCATCCACCGAGCCCGAGAGAGAAAGCGGATTAGAGCTTTTTTAGCGCTTTAGCGCCTCGCGACGTCACGGCACCTCTTATAATTTCGTTTTGTTTTCTCCGAGCGATTTCGATTATTTATTCATCCATTTAGGGATGCTAGCGAGAGCTTGAAAGTTCACTGAGCTATTATACTATAAAAATAATAATAAGATTCATCAGAAATGATTCCTACCTGGTCTTGATTACAGACGAAGAGACGGCGCGGGGGCGGCGGCGGCGGCAACAACAACGGCGAGAGGGATAAGAGCGGTACGATATGCGGAGGATCGAGAAAGTGGCGGAGAAGGAGAAGGGAGGAGTGCAGCAGTAGCGGCAGCCACGATACCGGCAGCAGCGAGCAGCGGCGGGCCAAACATCGGACTTTCGAGGCGAGCTCACTT
Source organism: Anagyrus pseudococci (assembly GCA_030522585.1). NCBI lineage: Eukaryota > Metazoa > Arthropoda > Insecta > Hymenoptera > Encyrtidae > Anagyrus > Anagyrus pseudococci. Next base: position 67,055 of record JAPYYQ010000151.1, on the reverse strand, counting down.
GGACTCGAGCCACTGGGGCTCGCGGCGTCTTTTGTTTCATCGCAACAGCTTCGCCAGGCTGGTCGCGAGGAGAAGAGACCGCCGCTGTAGTAAAGTGCGCTTGCGCATAGAAAACAACGAAAGGGAAGAATTGACTATTCTTCTTCTTCTTCTTCTACTACTGCTGGTCGACTTTGGATTTGTAATGTTTTTAAACGAACGGGCTAGAGCTGCGGAAGCCGGTGAATTGCGCCGGCGGGGAGGTGGTAGAGAGCAGCAGCTACGGCGAAGCCGACGGGGACGAGGGTTTGTTTAATGTTAGCTATGCGGCTGGGCGCGAAAGTGAGCGAATGAACTATATTCGGACGGGGGTCGCTGGGAAAGTTTGTGTTGGCGAATCACGCGGAGCATTAATATATTGAGAAATAAGATAAAATGAAATAAGAAAATAACAAAAATGAAATAACACGTGTAAATTAGACGAGAGAGTCGAGTGGCATTTGTACATATTGCAAGAGAAATAATTGAGAAACATTAAACAGAGTTGAGGCGGAGAAAGAGCAAGGGAGTAGGACAGATAACAAAGATAACATCTAAATGAGAATTGTTGACGTCGGGCGCCGTTATCACGCAAAGACCATGTCTTACAAAAGGTGTCTCCCAAAGAAGCTGGACTTGGTAATAATCATGATAAATAAGTCATTTTTCGTTGAAGTTTGTGCATTCCCGGTCGAATTTTTCTATCGATTTCCATTTTGATGCGCAAAAACACAATCAAAGTTAAACATTTTTGGAAAGTTCAATTATACCCAGTCAAGTCCGTTTTCATTGAGCCGATGTCCGTTTGTTTACCGGCGCTAGACAAATCAATCGAAATATATGAAAAAAGACACGCTAAGCCGCCAATCACACAATCACGACCTATTGTCTCGCGCACGCGTCTTCAGCCTTGAACAATGCATTGTGATAACAGCTTGGAATTCAATTTAAAAAAAAAACTGAATATCGATATTTAGGCGTTTTTATTGAATTTAATAAAAAGGTACGAGCGTTGGCGTAGGACAATCGGTTGAGCGGTAGGGTCTATCAAGAACTTAGAACAATGAGTGGTTAAATAAAAGGGGATAAAAGATGTTTTCACGCACGATGTGACGAAACCAGTTGATTTGTCGTTATGAAAGAATAAATATCGGTTGATCGTTTGTGTGCTGCTTGTTTTTAAGCTGTCAACGTACAGCCACGGTGAACAAAATGATGAAAGCCGATTTGTTGCACGGCTTTGATCATTAACCAAGTGTAATTGTTTTCTTTCTTCGACAATTCCAAGCGTCCGATTGCAAGAGAGCACGTTCATCCGTTTAACTTCTCTCGTGTATCAAACTTTCTTTTATTTTAACGTCGACTTTTTAACGGGCTACGTCGGAATCAAAGCTACCAAAACATAAAATCCCACCAGTTTTCTAAAGTCAGCGTGGAGCCGAAGCTCTCTTGCTCTCGGTCGCTTGTATTATCGAAAAAGACAACGCTCGAAAAAAAAAGTCAGAGCGCGAAATCGAAATACTCTCAGTTTGAACCTTTGAAAGGAGATCAAAGACGCCCTGCATTCGATTTCCCCCTCTGGTTCAGCGATTTGCCGGCGCGACTATTGCGCGGGCAATGACGGCAAAACAAAATCGCGCTTTATTAATATTATTATTAATTAATTAAGATGTAAACTAACTCGTGTGTTAAGTAACGAGGATACGTCGTCATGGCGCGTTTCGTCGTCGTCGTGCACGTCGTCACACGGTTACAATATAAATGATGAAAACAAAATAGCGCAATCGAGACGAAAAAAAAGTACAAATTCTGTAAGACCCTTGCGTAAAGGTAAAGAAAAAAAAATTGCAAAAAAAAAGAAAATAATAATAACATATGCGTCATCACTTGTTTTAGTAACCGGCGCTTAGCGTGCCCGGTTTTTGCATAGATGCTCCGGCGTAATTGACAGAGGTAACCAGAGTTCGAAGTACAGCAAGCGAGCGCGAAAAAGTGTTGAGTATGTCTGAGTGGTTCTGAAAAGAATGTGTGTAATAGTAGGCAAGGATATTCGGGGCAATTTAATTGACTGATTTAATTAATTTCTCTTTTAATGTCGCTTCGAGACGGGTCTCTCTACCCGTCAAATTAATTTATTTGTCTAAATTATGTTTTAATGAACAAATTGTAAAAAAGAATTTATTGTGATCAATTGTATTATTTCGATAACTTATTTATAAATCGAAAATTTGGCGTTTAATCTCGACCAACAGGCGGGATTTTAAATTTTCTGCGCGAATCTTGATGAAAAAAATTTTCGTTTCGTTTCTTAAGATGAAAATGTCGGCCTCGAAGTTCCGAAATAGACAAGAAGGTGGGATAGAAAGATAGAGAAAGCGAAAACTTTTTTTCATCGCACGAAAGGGAAGTTGTAAGTTGGTAGGAAGAAGAAACATAAAGAAAAAGTGCAGGTTACAAAGTCGAAGCTTATGATGTAGATTTTTAAGATTAGATAGACTGACATAACAAAAGTTAAAAAAAAAACGTAACGAGTGATCTCTGAAGCCCATATGTGTATAAAAAGTCGCGGAGGTGAAGGAAAAAAAACTATGTGAGAGAACGAAAAAGAGATATTGAGACGAGAGAGAGAGAAAAGGGCGAGAGACGTTGACTATAGAGCTAAGTGCAACGTAGCATCAGCTAATGGTTGATACAAATAAAAGGCGCACGTAACGCGAGAATTAGAAAGAGATGGAAGCAGATGAAATTTTTTTAACTTTTCTTGCGCATTTGTTTACTCGTTGTCGAGGCACTTTCGATTCTGAAAATATTGTTCAAAACCTCGATTTGCGTCAAAAAAAGAATGAAAACATCAACAAAAAATATTAAAAACACAATCGTCATGCTGTCTATTAAGTTTAGTTCTTGTATTAATTGTACGAACACACACATACACACACAAACATGAAGTCATTATGATGTTATATTTTAATGAAATATATTTTTATTTTTATTTTTTTCTTGGACTAACGAAGCATTGCGTTTAATTTTTGTGTTTTTTTATTTTTTGACAATCACTACTTTGCGTCTTTCAATCAGACAACGAGAAGAAACCGCGAGCGCGTGTACTTTTTGAAAAAAAAGAAAAGAAAATAGTATAATAATGGTTGCAAATTCATTGAATGCAAACAAGATCGCGGCGCGTTGTTGTATCAAGAATGCGTTCTCTCGCCAAATGACTCGAACGTAAAGAGACAAATTCTTCGTGAACGATCCAATTGATCATCTTATTAAAACGCGCACGGTTCTGCGTGGATATTGACTATTACCGGACGTAAATACTCAGAAAAAATTATATTTTTTTGTTCAGATGAATATATAGATATATATTTTTTTTCTATTAATGGTTAATTTTTTAAAATCTTGTCAGTGTTGAGTATGATTAACTGAACTTTTTTTAAGTATTAAGCTTGACTTAGTTTATTTCTTTTAATCATCGTCTAGAGAGGCAGAAGGTTGATAATTTTTAAATTAACTCATTAAGTGAATGTGTTTAATAAGTAAATATAATTTTTATTTCTATTATAGAAACGAAAAATCAATATAGTTAATTAACAATAAAAACTAAAACTTTAAAAGCTGGTTTTCAAGTTTCGAATAATTAATGATTTTTAACTGATTTAACAAAGGCCATAATTATATTTTGTAAAATAAAAAAAAAATGTTAATGGAAAAAACTTATCTACCTTAAGTATTGAATAAACAAAAGATTTTCGCACAAAACATTCCTTAGAAAAAGTCCGAGATATTGCAAGAGCTCAGCTTTGCAATGCGAAAACAGAATCGACAATGCCTCGGTCCAATTTTTCGTGCGCTGATAAAGCCAACTGAATCCTTTATTGTTTCCACGACGAGAAAGAAAGCAGTCAAATCGTGTAAATAAAAGAAATAAGCAAAGTTTGGAATTCGAAAGAGGAAACCTTCAAAGGGGAATAAGAGAAGTGGGCGAGGATAAACACAATTAAAGCAAAGTCGTAGTACCAGCGAATATCGGCCCCAACGAGACAAAGGAAATATTTTTCTTTTAAAAGTTAAATCTTCATTTTACCCGATGTGATTAGAAAATGCCGTCGTTGATCTGAATGAATGAAATTTCGTTTCATCTAGCAAAATTTAAAATTGAAACCTCTCAAAATTCATTCCGTAATTCCCCGTGCGAAGCAATATTTAAATGGCAGAATGCAACAAGCGCCTCACTTTTATAAGCGATAAAAAAAAATGAATTTTTCAGACGGAAAACACCATTAAACTGTGCCGAGCAATAAACTGGAATAAGAAGCCAGGAGCGAAGAACATTCTTTGCGGTAGCCCTCTCTCTTCCCTTTCGAATTCGCTTTTTTAACGGCCGCGGCATTATTGCGCGGCTTGAATAACGAGGGAGAGAGAGAGCCCGAGAGACGAACTAGCGTGTACTTTACGTCCCTTTTTTACACGCGCTCTTCTTCCGTTATCCTCTCTATGACCCGCGGCAATTTCCACGACTTCCACGTCGCTTTTGCCTCCTTCGAAGCTTTTCCGGACTCAGACGACTGCTCCCTCTGCCCGAGCCCGCGTTTTTTGCACCACCGCTTCCCGGCATCTTTCGCTACCTGGATACCAAACCGACGCTTTCGACACGTATTTGCGTTCGGCCTCCTCTTTTCGGTTAAAGTCAGTGGCTTTTTCGAGTCCGCTCAGGACAGTTTTGTAGTTGATCAGTTTTGCTTGTTGATTCGGAGAAGGAAAATGTTATATTAATAATGTGTTGTGTAGAATTGTTTGTATATTGTACGCGTGTGTTGTAAGATATTTTGCAAAAATTGTTTTGAAGTAGCGAAAAATGTGAAGGGTATAGACATTGATTGGACAGTTTGTAGCTCGTTCGTTTTACGGCGTGACTAAATTATTTAACCCGCTTATTTTTCGAGTACAAAGTATTTATATTTTTCTGCAAAAACTATTCGGACTGATGTATATAAAGTAGTTTTAAATAAATTATTATTGGCAAAGACTGTGTTGAGTAAGCGTGTGCAATTATGTGTCTGGTTATGTAAATTAAAGTCTAGTTAAGCTTAAAATTTAGTTTTATTTATTACTTCTATCTTGATGTAAAATTGTGAAGCAAAAATATTGGAATGTTGTACTCGAAAAATAAGCTCAATTGAAAAAAATGTTCAGCAGTAATTAACACACGACTAATACGATAATCATGATAATTATGAAAGAAAAGTTTAAAAAGCTAGCGTTTCATCGGTCGAGTCTGCTTCCTCAACCATGTGATACTAAATATAAAGTAGAGCGAATCGCAAGGATGTAAGAACAAAACAGTACACTAAGAAAAATTATACTTTCGTTTAATTGTGTTGTGCGTGCAATTTTTTCAATTATGTAAATAATACTTGTGTGAGCACAATGAACAATTAGTCGTAATTTTCGAAAATCAATTTTTCCATTTTCTCAGTTATATTGTAAATACGAAAACGATGCTTTTTCGTAGTAATAGCACTACTAAATAATTGATTCGCGTCGCTTTTAATTTTTCTTAGTGCTATACGCTGTATGCAGAGGAATGATAAAAAATCGCAACGATGACAGTAGAGACGGGTTTAACGTAGAAGCGAGTTACGACGAGGATTTTCCGATGCTTCGTCAAGAAAGAAGAAGAAAAAGAGTAACAAAAGCAACAATTTTAAATGGGTACAACAGCAAGCACATTCGAATCGCCGCAGTATTTTAAAGCAAATTCAACTGATGTACTCTCCAATCATCTTTCACGCGAAGAAACTTTTCCCCTTTTTCAGCTGCAAGATGACTTTTTATAAAGTGAAGAAAAAAGCTGAGTAGAATTTTCAGTCGCGAAAAAACTACGAGGAGCAACGCCGAGTATGAAAGAAAGAGAGAGTGAGAGAGAGAGAAAGAGAAAGAGAGAAAAAAAGATATAGACGAGTCTTCACTCGCGAGAGTGAAATTTTGAAGAGCAACAACTTTGAATATCGCGTTAAACTCATTCACACAGCCGCTAGGTAAAATATGAAAATACAAATGATTTTCAACAGTACACCACACACAATACACGCACACGCACACACATACACACATACACGCGTACACAGAAAACGGCGTTGCAGCAGTCGCGTAGCCGCTAAAGTATGAGGAACTCGGGCGTCAAATAGAAAATAAGAAAAGCGCTCCAACAAAAAAGTAATATATAAATAAAGTTCGATATTTTATCGAGAAATAGCGAGAGGTTTTTTAAAAAATAAGAGCGAACGAAAGAGAGAGAGAGAGAGAGAGAGAGAGAGAGAGAGAGAGAAAGCTAAACTTTCGACGTCCCGCTATCATGTACACACTCTTGTCATCCAACTCTTCTTTCTTATTTTTCTAACTGCCCTCTGTGGAGCGTCTTTTTTACACGCTGGCTCCGAGAGGTGAAACAAAAATCCAGAAACATAAAGTAGAGATGCATCGAAGATAGAAGCTTACGCACCCGACGGAACAAAGAAACGACAGTTAACATTAAAATTAACCCGAGTCCTCTATCTTGGCGGCGCGCAACATTTGAGAAATTTTTGAATAAAAGTACATAAATAAATAAATGAATAAGTAAATAAAAAAGTAAATTACATACTTGATAGGTAAATAAAAAAAAACATAAAAAAATAATGATGAAATGCAAACGCGCATAAATTAAGATGAAAAATAAGCATAAACAATATCGAAATAAGTAATGGAAAATGGGTGTTATTTTTAGATGTCTATTAGATTATCAGAATCAGAAACTAAACCAAGCTTAAATGTAAGAATTTAAAAAAAAGAATGATGTAAGTTGAAAAAGAACGCGGGTAATACCTATTGCCACTATTGTAATTTTTAATAAAATATCAAGTAATATTAATCGCTAAAAGACCGACGAATAAGAGATCATTGATAACCGACAAGTAATGATAAAAAAGCGAACCAAGTGTCATTCAGTGCAGAATAGAAGACAAAAACCGGAATAAAAAAGATGACATAATGTAATAAATTTGTTTCACACCATACACCGCGAACTCGCAGTCTTTTTCTACTCGGCTTTTATCAACGCACGCAAGATTAAAATTTCACAAGAATGTAAACTTTCCGGTGCACCGACAACATAAGAAGCTAAACTACAAAAGCAAAATCGATCCAAAATCGCGTTGCGAAGTGAATGACAAACTTTCAACGAAAGAAGCGCATGCATGATAAGAAGATAACAAGAAAAAAATGTTACCAAAAGAAAAAAAAATATAAAAAAATATTGTAATGAAGAAAAAAGAAACAAATGTGAGGGTGTTCAAAACAAATTAACACAAGAATAAAGTGCATAAGAAGCGATTAGCGCTTGCAAATATGAAGTATAAAAAAAAAACAATATTAATAAAAAAAACACGTCTGGGCGCCACGTCACGCGCCCCCTATCCGCCGTCTACGAACAATTTTTCCTCAAGACATTTTGCTGCTTTCATTGTTTAGATGAGTACTATAAAAGAAAAAAAAATATGCAAAAAAATATAAATTGCAAATCGAGCGTAAAGTGGGTTTGCACGTGAGAGTGAGTGTGATCGTGAACGTGATCCGTGTGTATGTACGACTGATTGCGAGAAAAGAAAAGAAAACAAGAGAGAATAAAAGATTGACTACCTGCTCTTCTTGAAGATATCTCTCAATTTTCGTTTCTTTTTCTACTTCTCCAATTCTAAGCCTTCAAAAGAGTCGCGCGAGTTTCGGATGAGTGTGAGGGTTAAACAAGCGAGTATTAGGTGACTCCCATCGAAATTGACTGATACGAATTATACTTGTAATCGCGTCTAATTATTAGGTTTTAAAGCGTTTGCGATAAGAGAGTCAGAAATAAAAAAAAAAACGAAAGAGAAGGAAGCGATGAGTTTTACAAGTGCTCAACAATGAGTTGCTTCTTAAGCGGGGTTGCAAAAATATTTTGTTACCATCTCGGCGTGAACCGCCTCTGCCCAAGCCCTCGTAAGCTGAGGCCAGCTCGGGGACTTTTGTAAATGTTTTTTCCGCGTGATAATAATAATCGTCAGATGTTTGTGGAATGTGTAACAAAATGGTTTTGTAGACGATGCCAAGTTATTTGCAATCGATCCTTAACACGATTGATTTTGCGTTAAAGATTTACCAGGCGTGGTACGGGGAAACTCGTCGAATCCCAGCAAACATTTAATTGCGCGTTGTTTTGCTTGTCTGCGCGAGCCTGTTTGCTCGAATTTCTCGAGGCCTCCGTGTCCGATTGTATTTTGGATTTTGATAAATGGGACGATAATACCTGTAAATTGTTATTTTCAAGCCTACGAAGTTGAGGAGGAGTAAGCAAATTTCAATTGAACATTAGTTAAGCATTAAGTATGAAATTCAATAACGTATTTGGCGTGTGCTATGAGTTACTGTGGATATTAGCGTGTGTTCTAAAATTATTGAAAAATTGGCTTTGTAAATAAGTGAAACTGAAGAAAAATAAGAAACTCAGAGGAAGCGACGAGGTAGGAGAAAGCCCAAGGAGCCTTTAACCAGGTGTTGATTCTAAGCCGTGAAAATTCTAAATTCCGTCGGCAGGATAATCCAACAAGGGAAGAGCGAACGCAAGCGAAGATTCTTTCCAAGCGTCATCAGAGCGCCCAACGTCAACGTGAAGATCGGACTCAGCGTCTGAGAAGAAAGGAGGCGTCGACCCACTCCCTCCCAAGCCTCATCCTCCCTTGTCCAGCCCTCGTAAAATAAGACGTAAAAGCAAGCCGGTGGCGATACTTGCGAGAAAAAGTGCGGTCCTTTTTTCTCGCTCGTAGCCAAGGCCACCGTTGACGGGACGACGACGAGGATGACGCCGATGACGCCCAGGAAAGCTTCGCTTTCGCTCCATCTCATCCGATGCCGGCCGTAAGTCCACGAAACAAAAAAGCGCGGCAAAGCCCAGCCGGGCTAACGGAAATCGAGAGATCTCCTCGAGAAGAGCCAATCTCGAATAGTCGTGAGAAAATGAGAGAGAAATGTAGCGAGTGAGAGAGAAAGAGAAATGTGTGTAAGAGAGAGAGAGAGAGAGAGAGAGGCTCCCGGCACTACGAGCATTTAATCAATAGTAGAAGAATGCTTAGTGGATATTATTAACAAAACAAAACAGATAACAAGATAATAAAAAAAAATATTAAAAAAAGACAAAAAAATGAAAAAAATGATGACAGTTAAGATGATAACGGCAGAAAATATGAATGACGAACTTTAACCGGTTTTGCGTTTGTAACAGATGTAACTATGATTTTGAAGCGAAAGAGAAAGAGAGGGTTAAATGAATCACGATGTTGTTGTGTAATACTGTAGCGTGAGCGTGAACGCGACTACTGATGAATGCTGAGTGTCTATTTGCAGCGAAAGACAAGATGTAACAGAGAAATATTAAATAGAACAATAAGCTGAAGAGAGATAGAGAGAAACTGAGAGATAGAGAGAGAAAGAGAGCGAGAGCGGACGAATGGACATTGGTGAGGGTCAATAGGGAATCGGACACGTTCCGTCGTGGAGTGGGCGAGGTCAATATTCCAATTACGTGCGTCGACGGAAGATTCGAGCTCCCTAGGAGCGCAAGGCACACACATACACACATACACACCTGTAAATGCGACGAGTGGCAGTTTGATTAGATTCTTGTCCGTTAAGAATGTGTCATTCGAGTGGTTTATTTGTGTTAATGACGCTAAAGAGTGCAGGATATATGCTACTATTGTCCGTTACAACTATCATTATTATTACTATTATAAATATGATTAATTATTGACGGTAAAGTGAATTACAAAAAAGGAAACAATTACACATAGAAATTCAGACATACACACAAAATGAATGTGGTGGTGTTGATGATATTGATGATGATGATTGATGACTGCTGCATTGAGAGAGGATGAGAGGGAGAGTATGATTTGGTGGAATGGAAGAGAAAGGATACGAGAGAGATAAGAGAGACGTTCGAGTGATATGTACACGGCAGGCGAATAAATGAGGATTAATGAAAAATAAATGAAAAGAAGAAAAAAATGAAATAAAAAAGAAATGTTTAGCGAAAAGGAGGATACAACCTGAGAGAAAACTTATTATTGTACATACGTTATATAATTGCATGTGTACTCGTATGACTGTCGCGAATATGACGAAGAGTAACTCTGTTCATCGAACATAATTAATGACAATGATTATGATAATGATGACGATGATGATGATAATGATGATGATTTTCTCTGCTTATGCGGATTCAAATAAAATTTGTGTATTATTAAGCAAAGACATTATTTGTGTGTTATTGTCTTCATTATTTCCCTCAATGTTTTCTGTCTATTGTCTATCTACCTTGATCCTCTAGGCTATTCCAAACTATGTCGGACACAGAAATGTCAGTTTGCCACTCATATCAATAATCTTTTTTCCCTGCTTGTTAATAAAATGTTGGCAGAGGGCAAGAGAGAGAATCTGGAGAAAGGCCCATTAGGGCGAGGTAGCTGAGAGCTAGGCTCGAATTCGCATCGAGTTACGTATCCGACCGCGGCAATTAGCGCTCGGGCAGCCGCGAGAGATAGTCAATGGGCCGCTGATTACGCGCGGGGGGCCGCGCGCATCCGATTAAGCTTGCCGCCAGCCGCGCGCGCTCCTGTTATTATCATCATGATCATTACGAGCCAGGCCGAGGTGCAATTGTATCCGACCCTCCCGGATATGATCCTTTGTTAACGAGCTGTCGCGGCCTTGCGAAACTTTTGCCTAATGCGATTCCAATGCCCTCCTCACTCCCCACCAATTTCTCCTTTTTTTTTGCTTCCATTGGGCAAAAGCTAGGATTTTCAAAATTCATGTTTATGCAGTGGATATTATTGCCCACGGATGGGCTCGACTCATTAAAATGAAAATGCTCGTGCTTTTAACTAGAATGATAATTTAACGCTTTTGTTACTCACTTTGCTTTTATCTTTTCTCATCGTTGTGCACTTGATTAATTACGCTCGTTTATATTATGCTTAGTCGGACAATCGTACAACGTTACTTTATCTAAATATTATTTCTATCAAGCTATTGAACTAATTCGTTTTGTTGATAATTTAAAAATAATTTGCACGCCCGTTTGGCAAGCGTACATACAGCGCCACCTCTTAAGGTTTTTGAGAAGCTACAGTTCAGAGGCACTATTATTGATCGGACTCCAAATCAATACCAGAAACGAATCAATACGAAAATTTTAATAATTTCGAAGAAAACATCTTACCGCCAATTGAGTTATCAAGCAGTGCAGTCTCTTAATCATTCCTAGACCCCTAATGAGAAAATTTGCTGAAAAAATAAAAGAAGCCTTCGGAAGCATTTGAAATTTCCCGGCAAGTGCGCTTGCAGTTCTGAAGCCCGAGGCGGGGGCGCATTGATAGCAGCCGCCGCAGTAGTCAGCTGACCAGCCACCAAAACATGCCTAACCTAATCCGAGAGGCTGGCTGTAAAAGCAAACGCGCGCCGCGGGCGGGGTAGTCCCCCCGCTAAATGCGCTGCTCCACACACTTGGCATTTCTCGAGAGCAAGAGCTGCTCTTGCACCGCTGACGATCGCAGGCGCCTCCGTCAGCCGCGCCTCCTCGCGAGATCGCCCAGGTGGTGTCCGGGGAGCCTCGACCCTCAACATGGACTCCAAGATTAACAACAAGACTGACAAGATGCCAATAAGCCGAGTGATCCTAATGTCCTGCGGCAAGTACAATCCGCCGACGCATATGCATCTTAGGATGTTCGGTAAGTCACGGATCGCAGGCATCATTTGCGACTCGGCCTTTGCCTTCTTATCTCGGGCTCGTTCTTCTTTCGCCTTGTCATCTGTTGGTTATGTCGATCGGTTCGAGAGTCGTGGGAACGTTTTGTTGATAACGACGCTGACGCGTTTCGCGCCATGTTTTGAATCTCTTGCATTGACGAATAAAATTACCAAGGCTAACGTTTTTATTTCAACGTCCAAAGTAGAATGAATAAACAATAAATACAAAAAAGTATTGACTATCCAGATATTGGGACTTATGCAACATTGTTTTGTTTTTTAGAAAGAGCAAGGGACCATCTGCACACTCTGCAAACTCACACTGTTGTTGCTGGTGTTATATCACCAAACAATGATTACCATAAGTATCCAGATTTAGCCAGTAGCGCAGTGAGGTGTGATTTGTTGAAAATTATTCTTGAAAACAGCGAATGGGTTCGCCTCAGCACTTGGGAAGTAAGACAGAATACTTACAAGAGCCTTCGAGAAACCTTGCAGCATCATCAAAATATATTGAATTGCATAACAAGCAATGACGTTGACAATAATATAAATAATGAGGATACCGAATGGATACCTGATAATATTAAGAATAATGTCACACAGTCTGCCATAAAAATTAAACTGCTTTGTGGAACTGATCTACTGGAGAGTTTTTCAACTCCAGGGCAATGGTCAGAAGATGATGTAAGTTTTTGTTAAAATTATTGTAAATTACTTTAATGTATAGAAATAATATTTTATTCGAAACATGTTTTTTCTTCCAGGTTGCTGAAATAGTTGGCCAGTATGGTTTAGTTGTAATAGGGAAAGAAGGTAGCAATCACAACAAATGTATATATGATTCAGATATACTCTCAAGATATATAGTATGTATCATTTGTAGAATAACTAACACTTGTATTAGTTTTAATTTGCAATTACATTGATCACCTGTTTCCCAGCATAACATACACGTTGTTACCGAGTGGATACCAAACGAAGTAAATTCCACGCGAATTAGAAGAGCATTACGACGTGGGGAAAGCGTCAAGTATTTGCTCCAAAACGAGGTCATAGATTTAATTTACAAAAAGGAAATTTATTCAGCCAAAACACTATCACTGTGAGTACATTGTTCGTTACTAATGATATTTATGTTAATTAACATCAAAGACTACTCCATTTTAGTTTATGAAACTCAAACTGCTTACGTCCACGCTTAAATCAAGCTTTCATTACACTGTCTTAATACAATCCTTGCAATGTTTACATTCCATTTCCGTCAGCACTAAATTTAAACTTGAAAAGCTTCTGACATGCGCAGAACATTCTCGCGCGTAAACTCTGGAGCAAGCGCAGTGTGAATAACGACTTACAGAGCGTGGCGCGGGATGACAGGATATCATACGAAATTACTTTGCGAAGAAACATATACATTAAATGTCTTAATTAAATTCGTTTCAAATATTGTCGAGATCAAGGGGAATCAAGTCAAATATTATCCTTACGATATTTTTAATTTGAACGCGAACATTTTGGTTTTGTTTGTATTTTTCATCAAATTTATAAAAAAAAAAAAAATGTTTCTAACAGGCAATAACGCTGGCAATATTACTCAATCATATTTTTCGTAAAATCGCTCGGTAAAAGTAATTGCCTTCGACGTAAACATTTGCACAAGTAATAAATGCGATCTGATATGCAGCCAGAGGCAATTCAAAAGTTTTCCCCTTTCGCCATAACGTTTTCGCTGAAAATTCAAGATAAGAAATCGGAAAAAGCTACAGAGAGAGAGAGAGAGAGAGAGAGAGAGAGAGAGAGAGAGAGAGAGCGGGCGCGTTACAAAGTATCGCGCACTTTTAAGTAAGTCTTCTGGGCCATTTGCCAGATAGCGATTTCGCGGAGGCCCAGCCGTTGCCTCCGGCTGAACTAAAGCATAACAAATGCGCGCTTAAAAAGCGTATGCCAGCCCGACTCGAAATATCCCTCCCAAATATCGCATACGCAGAGCCAATACTTTCTTGAATTTCACGCCGAAGCACAACGGTCTCGAATTTATCAGCTGGAATAACGACATGACGCCCGATCGGCCGAATGATAAAACAAAAAAAAAGTCAGCTTATTTTATCCTCCTTTCTGTATTATCATCCAAATCATCATTAGCTGGATTATTTATTATTTTCATGCCGCGCAAACTTTGCTCATCCCAGGCAGACTACTCATTAACCCCCGGCTTTCTTGCCTCCCTCTCGCATGCGTTCATTAACCCGCGAAAGTTCGCAACAAGCCTCGACTATAGCAGCAGCAGCGCATCATCCCAACCCTGCACATTGCGCCGACATACCTCATCCTTTTTATCCAGGCGAACTGACGGCGGACTTTTAGCTTCTCCCCCGTAAATCCACTGCGTAAAAAGTAGCAGTAGCAGTAGGAAAAGGAGGAGGAGGAGGAGGAGGAGGGTGTGCAGCAGCAGCAGCAGCAGCTCTCCGTATTACTTTACGAAATTTTGTCCGTCGCGCGAGCGCGTCGGCAGCTAAAAAAACTCAGCCCCTCCCCCTTGGCCGGCTGTACATACGCGCGGGAGCGTGTATGAGGGGAAAGACTCGTCCCGACGCAAGCCCTCGCAACAAGCCGCTGCCGCCTCGCACGAGCCAGTCCCTCGGTGGCTGGCTCGCGGAAGGGGCGGAAGCGACTAGTGGTGGTGGCGGCGACGGCGCGCCAGCCCTCAGACCAGCCGCGGCAGCAGCGACCTCCACCAGCAGCAGATCCGCCAGCAGCTCCAGCAGCAGCAGTAGTCAGCGGTAGAGGCGTTCAGTGCGCGCTCGACGCTCGGCGCTCGCGCATCGCCGCAGCCATCGCCAGTTTCCTCGCCGAGTCCCCGCGCGCCGGGTTCTTTCACTCCCTCGTCCCACTCCCCCATCCCCCATTCATCGCGCCTCCCCCAGCACACCCCCCCCCCGCTCCCCGCCCATCTAAGACTCATCGCAGCTCCCTCGCTCTGCGCGCCAGCAGCAGCAGCAGCCCTGCCGCTTAGCCAACGCTGCGCGCTGCTTCGATAGATACGCTCGAATTCCTTGGCGACGCGCGCGTGGCTAGCCTCGTTTTTGTGCTTCTGTGATGCAGCAGTGACACGCGGACGATGATGGGCGAGAGGACGACCTCGACGACGACGACGAGCGCCTCGACGGGCAGCCGGGTCATCCTGATGTCCTGCGGCAGCTACAACCCCCCTACGCACATGCACCTCAGGATGTTCGGTAAGTGCTGGCTCTCGAGACGTTAACCCCCTCCCCGGCGGCCTTGTCCAGCCCTGGCCGCTCCAAGCCCCGTGTCCCCCTAAATTCGGAGCTCGCTTGCGTGCTCCCCGCGTCAGCCGGGGCGCCCGGAATCGATAACGCGCCTTTTAACGCACGCCTCGGCCGGCGCTGCAGCCTGCTGCTGGCCAGCAGCAGGGCTCCGCTCTCCTTTCACGCGCTCCCCCTTGAACCGCACTTGCGGCGCGCTCCTGCAGCCCGTAAACACGTCACGAAAACGACCCCAAGTAGCGCGCGCGCGCGCGCGATCGAACGCGGGGCGGGGGGGGGGCGGAATTAAATTTTCACCGTAGCCCCGTTCGCTTTGCCGTAGGCCACGAGCTGATGTTTCAATTCCTTGCGGAAAATGCTCGGGGAGGGCAGTCTCAGGCTCCGGCGGCTCTGAATAATAAAGACAAACGCCAGGAGCAGCGAAACTGCCCGCTGCTCGTCGAGACTGTAGCTAGCTGAAAGAGGTGGAGCGCAAGGGAGGAGCGGACGAGTCCGGCGTGTGTTGTATCGGTTTACGTGCGCCGGCGCTCGGGGAGCTTCAGCCGGTTGCCTTTTTCTTCGGACTTGCACAGCCGTCGCGGGGCTTAGTGGGAGGGAGAGGGAGGGAAGAAAAAGTAGCAGCAGCATCAGAAGAAGAAGAAGAGCTGGCTGGGCATGCAGGAAAAAAACGGAGCACGCTCTCGAGAGTAGCCTCGAGAGGGAGAGTTCGGCCGATGAGGCAGTCAGGCAGCAGCCTACTCGGATTGTTTGCTTTGTCTATCTTAGGCCGCCCGCGCTTTTCACCTCCCTCTTTCTTCGCCGCCTGCTCCGTTACGTCTTTCCCGAAGCAAGATTGATCCCCGGCTGAATCTGGCTCACGTGCGCGCCGGCGCTCGGTTTTTCCATCTGCGATCGCTCATCATCACAATGGCCTGGGCTTACGTGTGTTTTCCCTTCGCCCCCTTGTTTATAATAGACTGTACGAGGATAAGGAGCCGGAGGGAGAGGCGGTGGTAAGCCAAGGGGGAATAACGAGACTCCCCTGGGGCTGCTTTATTAATAATCCTGCGGCCGCGCGCGACGATTGCTTTTTCATTCCATTAAGGAAATCGCGCGACCAAGACGATTGTTTGATTTGCCGCCGACTTGATGGCCCATTGCGGTTACTGCTCCTCTTGTCCGCTCGGGATAACGAGTTTTGCAATGCTAACTTGATCTCCGATGTGAAAAACTACGTTGGTAATAACTCCTCGACTCGAATCGACGACAACGCTCCGACTACTCAGCCAATTCGTTGCTCGTCCATTCTTCTATCTCTCCTCTTTTGTTTACCCTCAAAGGCCCCGTGATTTTATTTATTCCGGGATTTCCACGAAAATTTATTTATGCCGAAATCGGTGTTATTAAAATTTTTGTTGCCCGAGCAGGAATTACGGGGAGCCTGGGGTGGAAGATCGTTTGAGAGGATAATTAATGAGAATATCCCCTCTTCTCCTCCACTCGCCTACTTACTCGTTCGTTGATTAGTTTTGCAAGGGGCTAATTTAACGAGGAGAAATTATTCGACGGGCAAATTTTTGCTTTGTTGCACAGCTGTAGCGTGTGTGTACCCTCCCCCCGTTGATTACTAAATTTAATGGCCATCGGGCGGAGCTTTCAGGCGCACCCCCGGTGCCTTACTTAGCTAATGAAATTATATTCTCGAGCACGTGCTCGAAAGTAAATTACAAGAGCGCCCAGCAAAGCTTATATTTTAAAGGCGCGCCGGGCCGGAGCTGCTCAAAGCTAGAGTTAGAGAGAGAGAGAGATGGCGGAAGAGGGGGAAAATAATGCACATTACAAAAAGCCAAGGGGATTATAGAAAGAGCCGCGGGGGCCGCGGCGTAACCGAGGAAGCGCTGTGGCTCTGCGCCGTGGCATTATTAAACTACCATTTGCCAGTCATCGGTCTCTCTGTAATCCGCGATCCAATCTTACGCAATATTGACGTCCGAATGAATCTTTCGGCTTTAAAATGCAAATAAAAAAAAGAAAAAAGGGAACGCCCGAGGAAGGGAGGGGCTGAATAAAAAAAAAAGGGGGAAGGAGAGTGCCGGCCAATTTTCTGGCTTCCGGGCAAAACGAAACTTTCCATCCGCGTCCGAAACTGCACGAGGCCGAAATACATTTGCCTGCTTTCCAACTTTGACAACTAATTAAAAGCTCGTTCCGCGGCGAAGAGAGTAATTTTTGCCTTCGCAGACCTTCTACAAGACACGCCTTCCAGAGCCGAGAGAGAGAGAGGGGGGGACAGGGGGAAAGAGAGGACTCTCTGTGTTGCAAACTTGCCATTGAGTTATTGGGTTTCCGATTAATTAGTTTCTCCCACTTCTTCTACGTTTTTTTCTCTTTCTCGTTCTGCTTTCATCTGCTCGTTATAATTTACTTTAGCACTACGCGATGGCCGCTCGAGCTTTTACCTCCAGTGCAAGTCCATTTCTCACTTTATACCGAGAGCTCCGAGTACATAGTCTCTGTACTTTTTTTAAAAAAAAAATCGTAAAAAGTGTTGTACGTTTGAATAAGTGAAGAGTGCGCGGGAAAAAGGGGAGTGTAGCCGGGGTATTAGTAGGTCATGAAATTTTTTTGAATGCTTCCAATTTTTAGCTCTCGTTTCTTTTTTACCTCTCGTTCTTTTTTATACCCGACGAAACAGCTCGCGTGCTTTTGATTACATGAGATACGTCATGGGGCTTCATTGAATCCCTGGTATATACTTTTGCAACGATATCGTGTATTTGCTCGACAACAGAGCGGCGGTTGCCATTATCGGAATAAAGCTCGGAAAATATTTGTCGAGCTCGATAACGTCAACTCGATAATCAAGGCTTTACGCTTTTCAATCGCCCAGCCGTATCGTTAGTCTTAATTTTATGGAAAAAAAAACGTGATTTTTACAAGGTATAAAAATGGTTAAAGCTCCTCGGCTAGATGCTTTCGAAAGAATGAAGAAGAAAAAAAAGGAAGAAAATCTGTCGCGCTCGCATATCCGTTAGAGAGCTCGCTAGAGCAGGCTGGGAAAATGTTCTGAAAGTGTTAGGGCAAACGGGCAAAAGATATGCTAAATCGAGGAAAGAGAGGAGCACGAAAGTGTCGTACATATAAAGTAGGGGGATATGTTTGGAATCCTTTATAGCTAGTGGCTACAAGCCGAGAGCGACCTTGAATCCTTTTCTCGGCGCTTATTTTTAGAAATGAATTTCCGATATTCTAATGCCATCTTAAGAAGGCATGCCCCATTCGCCTTTATCCCGCCAGCTCCAGGTGTAGTTTCGCCTCGAAAAGCCTCGAGCTACCCTCTCGGCTTAGCATCTCATTCGTGAATCATTTGCTCAGCTCGTCGGACTCATCAAATTGCCCGCTGAAAAACGCAGGACGTGTAAATTGCAAGGCGCGATAGAGGAGAGTATATAGGCGTGTCCCTTTAAAGAATTCAAGCCCCACTCGGCTATTCATCTTGCAGCGGCGAAACTTAAATTTTCCGACTTGTGCACTTGGGATCAAGAGACCTTCGGCCAAGTTTGTATTAGCATGGCTCCTCTCTCTCTCTCTCCCTCTCCCTCTTTTACTCTATGCCCAAAGTTTTTAAAGCCCAGCGTTACGTGTGCGCCAACTTCCTTAGCCCCTAAATCCATTTAGTTCGTTTCGACATACACGAGAGTGATAAAATCTTTATCCCCTAGACCCTCGTACAGTGGGAATGCCGATGAAATTATTCAGACAGAGCAGGATAAGGGAGCTACGACTTTTCAAAGGGCTTTTTTTAAAAAAAAAAACGAAAAAAAGTGTTTTTAAATAGTTTTCGTAGTTTGGACGTTAGAGGAAGAAAAGGTGTGGTATAACAGAGAGTCGCGTCGTTAAACGAAGCCAAGGCCGGCTGCGTTAACTATTTCCATCTCGGCGCTGTAAAGGCGCGCGAGCGTCAGATAAAGAGGTCGTTGTGTGCAAAAATGTGTGTATTTTTTCCTTCCTTCCTTCCTTTAACACTGACGCACGCATTTTTGCCAGAGCGAAATGTTTCATTTCGTCGGTATTCATTAATGCCTTTCGGGCGTGCATTAACTAAGCTAATAATGAAAATTTAATTGCGCCCTGTGTTATAGGTCAAAAGCGTGTGCTTAAACGCTGGGCTTGAGTGACGCTGTGTATTATGAATGACAAAAGGAAAAAGCGCCTGCTGCAATTTACGTTCGTACGTTTTTTTGACGTTTGAGTAGGCCGCCCTTTCTCCTTTCCCTTTTCTCTATCTCTTTCTCGCTTTTGCCTTTCTTCTCTCCCACTTCACTTTTATTTTCTCTTCTCTCAAACGAGTAATAATTCAGAAAAGTAATTGAATTTTTCGAGAGACGACGACTCGGGACGCGCTGTTATATCCGTCGTGGAGAATCAAATTTATCGATCCACTGAATAATTTTAGCCGAATTAACGTATCTTTCAAATGGCTCTGTTAAATAGCCTATTGCAAGCTCCGAAATCACAAAGCCTACGCGCTCTATGAATATTCGAGGGAAATAAAAAGAGAAAAAAAGGGAATGGAACGAAAATTGGGGGAGGGGGGGGAGGGAGAAACGATTTTCATCGCGAGCCGCAATTTCGTCGCAAATAATTACACAAAAAGCGAGGGGGCGCGGATCCGGGGCGCATAGGTTCGGCAGGATGATGAATATACGGCTCGGGCGGGCAAAGTGCTGGAGGTAATAACGCTCGCTCGCGGCTTTCGATTCCGGGCAAAATCATCGCGTCAATACACCGCAATTCTCCATTCTCATCAGCGGGCCCCAGCCTATTCACGATAACAGTGCCGCCGGAAGAGAAGCCGGCCAGTCAGATCATGAATTACCCAAGATAACGTTAGTCCTCTATTCACGATTATGTCTGCGCATCGGCCTCGCCTCCTTGTTTCCAGGCTCTCGGCCAATGAAAATCATTCGGCATGCATCTCGCGCGCCTCGAATTTTCACTTTACGCCAAAATTCACCCGTACTAATTTGCTCCAATCCTCCTGAAATGGAAAATTCGTTGAAAATCATTCCGTTTAGAGCTGTCCGGCTGTTTACAGCCTGCGAAAGGGGAGAGGGCCAAAGGGCAAAGATAAGCCGTTGACAGAGCCCGCTTAAATATGTATCCGCAATTTGAGGGCGCGCGCGAGCCGAGAAGGCAACCCCGGCAGTTTATGAAATTTTAATCGAGTTTTCAAGGCGCTTGATACCGCCCCGCCGCCACGGCTACTGCTACCGAGGCTGAAGCCGTTGAGCCGCCGTCCGCGTTTATCGCCTGATCCGAGATGGCGCGAGATTAGAGCAAGCCCAGCCAATCGATCGAAGCTTCGCCAATTTAACTATGACGGGCGCCGCTGATGCCGCGATTATTATGCAGCGTTAACGCTCCCTCACGCACATAACCAAAGGCCTCAACTTTAATTACATCCGCTAGCGGAGAGCAGGAGCAGGGGATATTGGCCCCTGGGTAACCGCGCGATATTAACCGAGCCCACCACTAGCCTTCTGATCCTTAGAACCCCAGTCTCTCCCCCCGCCCTAGCCCTGGCTTGTCGTTTACGAATGAGCTATGACCGATGATGATTCGAGGGAACAGAACGTGCTCGGGACCACCTGCACAACCTCGGGAGCCACGTGGTCGTCGGCGGAGTGATATCGCCGGTGAGCGACGGCTACGGAAAGAAGGACTTGGCCAGCGGCCGGCATCGGCTCGAGATGCTGAGGCTCGCCCTCCGCGACAGCGACTGGATCCGGCTGAGCACCTGGGAGATCCGGCAGTCGAGCTGGACGCGGACGCGGCAGTGCCTACAGCGGCACCAGGGCATCCTCGACGCGCTTGTGCTCGCGCGCGACGACGACGCGAATCGCAACGTCGACAACGAGGACCTCGACTGGATACCCGAGGCCGTGCGCAACGCCGACGACGATGCTACTCCCGTCCAGATCAAGCTGCTCTGCGGCGGTGATCTACTCGAGAGCTTTGCCACCCCTGGACTTTGGGCGGAAGAGGATGTGAGTTTCTCTTTAACTTTTTTCATAAATTTGCTTTGGCTTTTAATTCGAACGGAGAAGATGAAATATAATGGAGATTCCCCGGCGATCGGAATTGGTAATTTAAAAGCGCTTTATTCCAACAAACAGATAACGGAGATAGTCAGCCGGTATGGGCTGATTGTGATCACGAGAGAGGGCTCGCATCCTTACAAGTTCATCTACGACTCGGACGTACTTTCCAAGCATTTAGTAAGTACGCGACTCTCCAAGCCGAGAGTCAATTTCAAAGTTTGTCGTTGCGAGAATGAGGGGGAGAGAAAAAAAGTGAGAAAATGAGAGCGTGAGAGTGAAGCACGGGGATGAGCGCACGAGATCCAAGCCTGTTTTTCCTCTCCACACAGCACAATATCCAAATAGTGACCGAGTGGATTCCAAACGAGGTGAGCTCGACGCGAATAAGAAGGGCCCTAAAGCGCGGCGAGAGCGTCAAGTACCTGCTGCAGGACGCCGTCATCGACTACGTCTACGAGAACGGCATTTACGGGGCGAATCGGCCCTCGACCATGTGAGTCAGCCTAATGCCACGGACCACGTCCTCCCAGTTCCATCTGTCTTCATTTATACTTTTTAAATGATTATTGTTATTGTATTTTGTTTATTGTATAGTTTATGTTTTTGCATGCCGACACAGCGGTTGAGCGCATTATCTTGGACTTGAAAGTCGTCGAGCGCGCGTCGATCAGTGTTAACGTCGGTCGAAAAAGTTTACGCGCCTCGCGCCTCCGGGAGAAGCGCAGTCGTTAACGCCGAGTTGGAGCTAATTTTGAAAATTGAAACTTCCTAGCCCGGGCATTAGCCACGAGGGCTTAAGTGACAATGTACGAATTCTCAACGAGCGCGCCTCTCTCTGCACTCGGTTGCCGCGTCTCCTTCGGCAAGATTCCGGCGTCGTATATTATAGTTTCTAGTCTTCCTCTCGTGTTTTCCGGCCTCGCCAAGAGCCAACCCGACGAGCGATCTCGAGCTAACTTTCCGCCGCGCATCCATTACGCGCGTCACGCCACTCGTCCTTCCACGGCAAACTTCGAGGCGGATATTTTTGATAAGCCACTTTTAACCTGATTGCCTCGTTACCTTCTCTATTTTCTCTTAAACAACGATTGCCCAATCGATGGTCTATTATCGAATTGATTCCGTCGCTCGATCTTTCTACGGGCTTTAACGATCTTTCATTCCAGAGCTCGAAGACTTTTTACGATAATGCCTACACAGAGTTGTCACCAAAATGTTATAAATAAATTGTTGAGTCAAGAGAAAAAACAATAGAACATTTTATTAATTTCAGCGTACTCCGTGTGTCGTTTTTTTTTCCTCCGCTTTACCGCTCCGAGCACGCGAGCGGACACGAGCATCCTTCCAAGCGCTATTTTCGCAAAAATTCCATTGGCTCCACGTAAAAATAGGGAAAAAGGTGACCCAAGGAAAAGGGAAGGAAAGCAGAAGCGAGAGGAAAGGATGCTCGAGTCCGCGAGTGCTCTCTCGGCAGAAGCGCAAAAAGTCCTTTTAAAAAAATCTCTCTTGTTTCACGCTGCCGGATGATCCTGCTTTCTCCCGGCCGACCCTCTGCCTCTGACGCACCGCACCGAAAAAAGTAAGTTGAACTTGTCGTCTAACCACTCGTCGACCGATTACCTCGACGCGGACGAGAGCAAGTACCAATCGGAGAACAACGCGCTGCTGACGCCGTCGCCGAGCGACGTGACGATGCTCGAGGCGAGCCCGTGCGAGGGCTCGCGGAGCGGCCCGGCCGAGGCCAGCGGGGCCTCCCTCCCCCCTTCGGAGCCGCTGCCGGAGAGCGTGCTGCAGAAGAACCTGCAGAACAGCGCCCGGGCGGCGGCGGTCGAGCGCCCGGGCTCCCCCGAGGCGAGCGAGCTCGCGCGCGAAAAGTTCTTCCGGAGCATCGTCAACGACTCGCTGGCCCTCACCGCGGACTCCTCCTCCTCGTCCCTGCCCGCCGGGGCCTACGGCCCGCCCGACAGTCCGCTCGAGCCTCTGGGGGGGAGCGCGCGCGCCCGCAACGAGCTCCTCGCCTTCGAGGACGCGACCGAGAGCGAGCTCGCGACCCTCTGCGACGCGACCTTTAGCGAGGACCGGGAGGACCTGCTCTCGGCGGCCTACGACGAGAGCTCCGACGAGCTCAACGAGGCCTCTTTCCTCCGCAACGGCCACGAGGAGGCGCTCGAGCCGAGCCAGCCCGAGGCCGGCTCGCCGGGCACCCAGCCGGACTACTCCACCAGCGGGGATAATGTCGACGACACGGACTCCCAAGCGACCAAGTTCGAAGCCGGCAGCGAGATCGACGGCAAGTACATCAAGTCCCTCGTCAACTCGAAAAAGAGCCCCAAGAGGCTCGACGACGAGGAGAGCTCGAAATCCGACGAGGAGGGCCATGAAAAGCAGCTGCTAGCAGGGCTGGACGTCGACGAAACAGCAAAGGCAGAGCAGCATCCAGAAGCCGTGGAGCCGAAGAAGGAGCTCAAGTTCGAGGACGACCTGAGCTACATAAAGAAGCTGCGGCTGGTGATCAACAAGCCGACGAACGGCCCGCCGAGCGAGCAGCAGCAGCAGCACCGGCAGCAGCTGCAGGGCAGCCTCGACTCGATAAATCTGCGCGAGAGCGGCAGGGTGACGAGCGAGGCCCGCGCGGCCATCGAGCCCATCTCGAAAAAGTCCAAGAGCTTCGAGTCGATAAAGCGCTCGACGCTGCCGGGGCTGGGCTCCGGGCCGGCGGCCGAGGCCCAGCGCTCCGACAGCGGATTGAGGCTGAGCAGCGGCCCGGAGCCCCAGGAGCCGCTGACCGACGAGTTCTGCTCGGCGTGCTGCTTCGCCAGCGGGGCCGAGCAGCCGAGCTCCTCGGCCTTCTTCAGCCTCCGCTCGAACTACAGCTCGCCGGAGGAGGAGGAGGAGGAGGAGGACTCGACCGAGTGCGACATCTGCAGCTCGTGCAACCTGCGCGACTCGAGCGAGCGGCTGAGCTGCCGGGGCGCCCGGGCCCCGGAGCCCCAGGACGCCGAGTTGGCGGAGCTCTGCGAGATCTGCGGCGAGCCCGCGGCCGAGGGGGCCCGGCCCCTCTCGAGCCTCCCCAAGGCCAAGTCGACGATCGAGATCAGCCGGGCCTCGGCGGCCTACCGGGCGGCGTACCGCGCGGCCCTCGGCGAGGAGGCCGAGTACGGGCCGGAGGAGGCCTGCGGCCTGCGCGACTGCCGGCTCCGCGGCTCCCTCGACGTCTGCAACAGGCCGGAGCCCCTCTACGTGAACGTCGGGCCGCGCTACCAGCTGCCGCCGCTGGCGGCGCGGCGCCGGCCCCAGGCCCCCGCGGAGCAGCCCGGGCCCGAGCAGCGGGAGGAGCTCGCGATGGCCCGGAGCCTCAGCCTCGGCGGCAAGCGGCTCAGCCGGAGGGGCTCCTACGCGAAGAAGCCGGCGGCCGAGCGCGGCCAGGAGAAGCGGCGCTTCTCCTCCGCGGACAACCTGCAGAACCGCGCCTCCTTCCGCAGCGGGCCCGACAAGTTCTCGAGGACGCGCGACAACAAGTTCATGACCTCGGCGGACAACATCCGGCCGGCCCGGGTCCTGAGGAGCAGGTCGCTCCGGCGATCGGCCGACAACGTCGGCCGCTTCGACTCGTCCGGCGACAACCTCGACTCGCTCGAGGAGGCCGCCGACACGGACGACAACAACGAAGCCCCCGAGCAGCCCGGGCAGCCGAGGTGCGCGAGGGTCAAGATACGCGACAGCGACACCATCAAGATGATACTCACCAAGCACGGGATCAAGATCATTAGTCAGAAGGAGACGGTTTTATAGGGGGACGAGGCCGGCAACGAGGGCAAGGAGATCATACTTTAGAAGGCTCGCCGGCTTCGCAGCCTCGTTGCCCGGCTGGCTTAGCTCGACCGACAGCGCGAGAGCTTTTGTGAAATCACTCGGGCTTACATATCCAGCCGTTTAACTTACCCCGCCCATCTCACTCTCCATTTCATTTCAACTGACTGGCTTTTAAACGATGTACTTCCCATTGCAGTTGCCAATTGTTTAACGCGTCTTCCTCGAATGACAAAAAGTTATTTGTCAAGCTCCCGCGAAATACGTAGACTACGTGATATACGTTGCCAAAGTACGATGAAGAATGTAACAAGATTATGAACGCGATTTGTTTTCCCCCGGAAAACAGATTTACCGAGCTATAACTCTTATTCAATTGAGTACAACTAATTTCTTTGTCCGAGACTAATAATGTGCCACTAAATCCCCTTCGATCAAAACGTCTTAACGAGTGATTTCACAAAATTGATTGTCGTCGCTAAGACATATAGGATCAAAGGATTATCCAAAGAGAAACAAAAGAATCAATTTAATGTTTTCCCCAGACAGATGTATATCAGAATGCAGAAATGAATTTGATTTAAGCCACAAGACTAAAAGTAGGGGGATGACGGAGAGACGAGTTCTAAGAAGTTTTGAATTTTGAAAGTCTATTTTTTAACGCCGACGGACGAAAATAAAAAAAAAAAACAAGGGAAACCATATATCTTACTGTACAGAGAGAAAACGAAAAAGAAAGAGTATATCATATATAGATTTATATAGTTTCTATCTTAATTTATTGTCAGTTGACGATGTTTATGATTTATTTAGATTGTTAAACTGCAAGCATATTAATCTGTAAGTACGGAATTTTTATTATGTAGATGAGCAGAGCTTGTTCCTTGTATCTTTAGTTGTCCGCGTCTACGAGCTAGTTGTAACTATGGAAGATTTTTAATATTGTTCCTAAGAGTCGATAAAAATAGTTTCCATGCCGTTTTACTTTTGATATATTATATAAAATTTATTTCAATTACTGTACTTTTATGCTACAATACATTTTTCTCCTAACAAGATCAATTAATAACATAGAAAGCCGGTAAAGATTAAAGAATTAGCGAAGGATTTGAATGCGATAATATATGCGAGAGGAAATTATTTGTTGCCAAACATGTGCCAAGCATCAGAATTTGAAAGCGATGCTAGAAAATTAAAAACAGAAATTAAAAAAAAACAAATAAACAAGTAAATTTTAATAAGCACGGGAGTCGGCGAGTTTACATGACAATCCTGGACACATGTCAATATACGTTATTAGATACAATATTATACATGTTATATATGAGGTATACACAAGATTGGTATATATACGAAGAAGAAACACAAAATGATATAAAAGCTGTAAAATTTCTCGTACACGAAATGATGATTATTACGTAAAAATTTAGATGATTGTATAACATTAAGTATTGCACGTTATTGTGGAACGTATAAGCAGTAGGTTAAAGTTCCCGATGTTGCTATCTAAGATGAATATATGATAGGAGCAGTGGTGTAATCGTTTAATTAGCCTCGCGAGTGACTAATAAATCGTTTTGATACTCGTAGTCCTCGGTTCGGCTGCGCGGGGCGAAAGAGAAGACGAGGGACTACGGCACTCTCGTAATTTATTAATACGAACGTAAGAAACTTATCTTTGTTTGCTAGATCAAAGTTTGGGCTGAGCGTTAAATTTACGGGACTCCGTGTAGCGCGTCAGTGCCAATGCGAAAATTAATCTCTTCTCGCTTCGAAAGCGTTTTATACGCGGATAAACGTTACGTACCCCCCTATACCTCTACCCGGGCGCCAAGCACGCTCTGTGCTGCGTGTACGTTCATTCACGACCTAACGAATGTGATTTATTAAACGCGCGCGCCAAATTTTCCTAATCAAATATTTTCGCTCTTATACATACGTATATACATAAACCAGCTGTACCTTGTAATTTGCATGAAAAGGGGGGGAAAACGAGCCTACGTTGACTGACGTATCGTTTGAACATGTGGAAAAAGCGCCCTCGTTGTATTGATATAAGGGTTTGTAACGTTAGATTATTTTAATCCGGTGAAATCGTTGAAATTTTCAAGCCAGCGCTTTGATTTTTGACTGTGATTGGACAAACAAACACGCTCTAGACGCGTGCAGGGCGAGTTTTTCATATATTTATATACTTAGAGGAGATAATTAGCTGAACGGCGCGGTATCTAGCTTTTTATTTTCTTCCAGCGGTGTGCATTTGCGTTGTTGATCTGCACGAGGTGGCAGAAAAAGACGCTTCTAGACTGGAATGACATCTTTTTTTTTTACACCTCTAATTCTTAGCGTATTTTTTTTCTCTCTTCTTGTTATGCTGTTCTTAGTTATAGTGAATGCTCATTTTTTTTCACTTATTTTTCCATCATTCGTTGCTCGCCGTTTCAACGATAAATGTTTTCTAATCGTAAGTGTTAATAGTTGTTTAACATTTTTAAATAGTTTTATCACATTCTATTGATGTGACTAATTGTTGGAAATCCATTGTTTTCTCGGGCTATCGGAGAACGAGTTAAACGCAAATATTTCTAAACGAAACGAAGACCAAATGTTTAAGCTAAAGTCGTAATCAAACGAAATCGAAATATTTATCCTACTAAACTAAAAAGAAAAGAGTTGTTGACAAAAACAAAAACGTGACTATAATAATTTGCTCATTAATTAATCCGATGGTCAAATCGATGCTTGATAAAACAACCGCATCGATGTTCAGGCATGCTTTACCAACAGTCCCCAGGCCTCGTAAAAGCAGTGTTCATATCAAAGCCAGCCAATATTACCTCCCCGCAATCAACCCGTCCGCACGAATCTGCATCAATCGAAGGCATTCCTAGAGCGAGTTTAAAGCTCGTATAGGAGGCGGCATCGGAATATAAAGAAAAACGACGACTTATCGTTGGGATCATTTTCAATTTGGCCGAGGCGTCGTCGGGCGCGAGTGTAAGCCTCTGCTCTCTCTCTCTCATAAAAATCGCGATCCAAACTGCGGAAACGGTCGGAGCAGCCCCCATGATCGCCGACAATAGCGCCTCGTTATTTTTACCCGCCTCCCACCTCGGTGACGTTCTTCTCCTCCTCCTGCTGTTGCTGGCGCTCCTCCTGCGCACCGGCAGCATAGGAGCGTCGCGGCAAATCCGATTGCAGCAAATAGCGCGCGCCCGCATGGCCGCGCTATCGACGACTCGGCAGGAGCGGCAGCAGCAGCAGCAGCGTAGTACGCCCATCCAATACCCTCATCGCGTTCCCTTATACCCACAGCCGCCGGCGCCACGTATATAAGGAGGTCAAGGAGGGGGTTGCTTCAGCTCTCGGAGCAGCGTCGTTTCATAAAGCTCTTCGCCACCCCCCCCCCCCAGCACCTCCCTCCTCTCCCTCGGCCCTGTTACTCTTTCACCCTCTCTCCCTCTATTTCTCCCTCTCACTGATCGGCGGGCGTGTGTGTGTGCTTTTCTCCACAGGGCGTTACGCGGCCGGCAAGCCAAGCAGCCGCGCCCGGGAGCTCTTCGAGCGTATCGTCAACGCAGCAGCAAGCCCGATGCCGCTTAGCGAGCCCGCGCCCCGGCGACCGCAGCAGCACCAACAGTCCAGCCGCGAGCCTACCCGCCAGACGAGCAGGCCCGACAAGACGCGCAGGCTCAGGCTGACCCACAGCATCGACTGCCTCGACTTCACCATTAAGATTCGCATTTGAGCGGGAGAGCTTCCAGCCGGAGCCCCTACCCCCTCGCCTTATCCTACCCCCCCCCCCCCATCCCCAGCATATCGTCGCTTTTTTTCTCACTCTCTACGCTCATCTTCTTTCCACCCGTTTTTTCATCGCATTCTTTCCACTTGACTTAGTTACAGATGATAAGTATCATCCTTCATTGTTACACGCGAACATTTTTTTACAACTGACTATCATATCAATGGCTTGACGAGGATAGCGTACGATGTGACTGAATTATATTTAGTGTCGTTTGAATTATAGCACTTAATTCGGCTTGCTAGATTCTTTCATAATTTATCGTCAATTTTAATATTCATAGATAGCCATTATGAAAGTTATTTTGATACTCATGAATAGAATTATCTGTAAGTGCTAAAAATAGTGTCAAATGTCTATTTTGCCAAAAACATTAATTTTCACTTTCGAAAAGAAAATTTCTTCCAGCACACGAAGACTAACATTCATTATTACGAATAGGAGATGAATATCGTATTTATACCAGTAAATGTTATAAACTTTTATTCTGACGCATAATAAAAAAAAATTCAACAATTTTTGTTACATATTCAAGAGCATGTTTGTATATCTGAAATGATAATTTTTTATTTTTTAACGCACCCATAAGAGCTATGCTTTAGAATTCATAAGCATCGTATAAAAGTTTTTTTTTCATTCTGTAACTGCTAGTTTAGTGAATGCTTGTCTTGAAACATTATTTAAGTTATTTAAACACCGTGCTAAGTATTTACAATTGTTAAAATTTCTATTCCTAACAAGATGGACGTAAACCTTTTTAAATATTTCAGAGGCCAGGTTTAGAGCATTTTTATTTCTGTACTTGCATGATTTATGTATTTTAACGTATAATTTTTACACAGATTTGTACATTATAATCATAAAATTAAAAGAATAAAATATAAAAAGATATCTAGAACAATAAGGACGACTGAATGAATAAAAATTTAAGCGATCAATTTTTATTGCTCGTACGTGTCCGCATTACGCAACGAGATTAATGTATTTGAGGTCGCGTCTCGAATTTTTTTCGCGAAGGTGAACTCTGATCAAAGTCGCTGGAGCAACGTATAGTTTACATGTTGTATATGTTTGTACTATATGAAATAGGCTAAATATAGTAACTAAACATGTAACAAAAACATGTGTCGTGTAAGAATTCTATTCGATACGATGTAAGCAGAAGGCTAAATGAGATTAAATAAAAAAAAATACATTTATAAAGCAAGAAAGGAAGTGTTTCTTACCTTGTATACCTACATCCAATGATATGCTTTTCGTTTTCTTTATCCCTATAATAAATTTTTTATTTTCGTGGTAAAACAATGTAATAAAATTTCGATAAAAATTTTATTTATTGAAATTACTATAACTAGCGATAATTTATTTACATATTTCAAGTTTATACAATAGAGATTTACACTTAATTGCGATTTAAAAATTTTGTTTTTATAACTAAATGTGTAAATTAACAATTAACATCAAAATAGAATTAAATGTTTCAACAATTCTAAAGAGGTTTATTATAATGATGCTACATTGCTTTATTTTATTTTTCTGACTAGAGATGTATTATTATAAGAAATTGATTTTTCTCCCTACATTCTTCTAGGATTTTTCTTCAAATAAAAGCAACAAATGAAGCTAGTGAAATAATTATGCTAGTTGGATTTTACAATTTATCGTTTTTTCATCTTAAAATTAAAATAACGATCGAGCGTAACAAAGTAAGTACATAAAAATTTACATAAAATCTTGAATAATTTTGGCGTAGTTACGGCGGAAATACCAATAACTATCAATTTTATCAATCTTATTTATAAAGATATTAGGTAAAGTAAGGCCTACTTTCTAATAACGATCAGTTAAATCTATAAACAGTATTTTCCAGCACCCCAAGGTGGCTTACTATCTTACAATTCATCTTACTACGCAAAAACCCTGTTTGAAAATAGTTATCGTCATAAGATTTCGATAATACATTGGCAAGATAGCATCTAATGTGTGTGAATATATTTCCTTTGAGACATCAAATCACAAAAAACACTGTTTTTATTTATCTTGAATAGAAAAAAAAAATGTTATATAGTATTGAATTGATGAAGCCATTGCCAAACTCACCGTACATAAAAATAAAGCATACGGCCAAAAGAACGACGACCTTTAGCAAGCACCGTAGCGCGATGAAACTAAAATCACTCCCTCTGATATCGAGTCTTATCCATCAAAAAACAAATGTCTCCGGGCGGCTCTGCCTTCTCGATAAAAAAGAAAAGAAAGGAGAAGCCCCCGCTTGACATAAATCTTGGGTAACCTAAAAAAAGAAAGGAGAAAATGGGGACGTGCTCGGAAAGCGGACAACAACGAAACTACCCTCCGTCCCGAGGGTCAATCTCCGAGCGACGAGTATTATCCCCAGAGGGGAAGAATCACGCGTAAGCCTTGAGGCCCGTGCTGTTCGGGCTGGCCAAAGAAGAGGAGAAGTTTGCTAGTTATTCGCTTAACTAGAAAGCTCCGAGCGTAACGTGTCGTGCGATGCAGATCGCAACGGGCGTATCCCGGGCATTAGGATTTCTTGTGGCGTATGCCGAGGAGACAGGCGACGACGATGCCAATGGTCCAGAGGCCTATGACGATGAAGCCCCAGTAGACCTCAGGCTCGTCGAACGGGTAGCCCTTCTCCATGAGGCAGCGCATCGAGAAGCTCGCGACGGTCGTCGGGATGACGTAGCTGACCCAGCGCAGGTAGATTGGCATCCCCTCGAGCGGCCAGAGTGTACCTGGGATAACACAAGGTGAGAGGAGTGTTGCGAGCCTGCTGGGAGCAAAGGGGGAAATCGAGAGGCTTACCGCTCAGGAGAATTATGGGGTAGAAGCTGCCGGTGGCCATGAAGTTCGCCACAGTCTGGGAGGTGCAGAAGACCGAGATGAGGAAACCTGTAAACAGGGCTGCGTATTAGCCAAGCTCGAAAGTTTGCTGTAACGAGCTTCGAGTGGATGGAGCTAACCGTAGCACATGCCGCAGAAGCCGGTGAGAAAGACGAGGCTGATAATGGCGACGAGAGGGCCCTCGCACGGCAGGTGAAAGTGCCCGAAGACTATCGTCAGCACGACCGTCACCTGGATCACGATCATCGCAGTCTGCGTGACCAAATGCGACAGCAGAATTTCCCATGTCGTCACGCCTGCAAGTCAGTCAACCTTTTCCTGAGCCTTCTTACCTTGTCACCATGAAACTTGGAAAATCCGCGGCGAAAATTTGTGGGTTTAACGATAATCGGGCGACCACGGGATTGCTCGTGGCAGGATTGTGGCTAAGCTTGATTATTTCCATTAAAAGTCAACGAGCGACTCGGGAAACGCGTTGAGCGCGCGGAGACTCGCCGCTAAAGGACGCGGTCAATTTTAAAAGCCGCGCTGCTCGGCCTGACTCTCAATGCCAGTCGTCGAAAGACAGAGGAGCAGAAGCACAAGTCGAGGAGTAGGGGGCTCGCCGTGATTATTTATTCATAAAGCAAATTGAATGAGGAAGAGGAATTCGTTTTCCATAGGAACGGAGCCGCGGCTCTCGATCGCGGAGGTCCAACGCGAGCGCGCGAGCCGCATACTAATAACGGACTTTGGCAATTTAGTGGCTCATTGTTTTCCATAACGAGCGAGCGCGTGAGTCTACGTGTCGCCATCGAGGAGAGTCGCCTTTACGACTCGCTTAACTTTTTACCGAATCAACAGGGGGAGGAAGACTAGCAATTGCTTTTTCTATTGGCGTTAGAATTATGCGAAGGAGGGGATTTAAGGATTTCTTGCCGGAGATTTAGTGCCGACGGCGATTTTATTGCTGTTGCATTTGTGCATTGTAAACTGCCGCTGGGTAATTCGTTTTTCTCTCTTTTTTTTTTGCAATGCTGGCATTTTCACGAGCTTACCCATACGAGGAATGAATAATTTGTCTTTTCAATTTTGTTTATCGCATTTTCCTTGTACAACGTCGGGCTGTTTATGCGTTGATTTTAAAATGTGAACAAATAATGCTAATCGAGCTGTATAAATTCATTACCTTGCACGAGGCTCCGGTCCCAAACGCCTTCGCCACGGTCCGCGATAATAATAGCTGACGAAACGGAAGTTGCCAAAAGAAACGAGATCCTATAAATATAAAGCACATCTATTTGAGTATAAATCGAAACTCCAATTACAGGACATAATGGCCCTTCCCCCTCCCCGGGCTGGTATTTATAAAAGCGCTTACGTAAGGATGAATCCAGGGGCTATGAAGTCCGAATACTTTTCATCCACGCTGCCAAATATCGGTTCCATGAACTGCAACAATTATTTATTTAATTCGTTCAATATTACAAAGCTCCTCTCGCTTGTCCTCAAGCTTGTCGAGATGTGCTGTAAAAGGAACGTACGTTAATCGGCAGGTCGGCGTACTTCCTAGGTATATCACAAGTAGCCACGATGTCCTTGTGGATCTCGAAGAAGCGCTCGTACAACTTCTTCTGCAGCCACAGTCCGATCTGGCCGTCTTGAAGATAACGAGCACCCGAGCGATTACTATTGCACATTCTCATAGCTGCTCATGGAATAAAGCAAATGCAGACTCACCACCCATGTCGAGGTTCACATGTATCTCGCTGGCAATTATGTCCGCCTCGTTTTTCCTCACCGAGTTGAAGTTATCGCGACGCTTCTGGAGGGCTCGCGAGAAGTTGCCGGCGAAGTGCATCACGCCTACGGCCTTGCCGCGCTCGACCTCGCGCCGAGCCTCCTCCATCGTGCTAAAATACTTCTGCAACGGCGAATATAGAATTTTGGAAAAAAACTTTGAGCAGGCTTTTTGGCGTACCTTCGACATGATGCTCTTGTCGAAGCCGTCGAGGAAGCGACAGCTGAGATCGATGTAGTTGCAGCGGTCGAGCTCGGGCTCGTAGACGGTCCGACCGGTGTAGTTGCCCTGCCGGCAGTCGCCCGCCTCGTCGTTAACCACTGCCATTATCAAGCCCTTGGGATCGCCACCTACCGCGTAGAAGAATAACGTCACCTGCACCAACGGGAAGATGAAGGCGAAGAGTATGCCCCTGTGAGAAATCGTCCTCGTTATTATTATTCAATTTCGTCGTTCGGGCCAAAACTGGTTTTTCTCTTCTAGATTTTGATGAGAAATTTCAGTGGAACACCTTGAAATACTTTGTTCTTGAGCTATCGGTAAACCAACTCGAAACAGTTAGGATTAATCGGATGATCTGTAGCGATATGGCATTGCACAGAGCGGCGAGTATGTGATCAACAAGATTTACACGTATTTCCGAGGAAGTTGGTTTGAAAAGTGACATAAGCTCGTTGATTAATTCAACGAGCTTGGACGCGCGCCGCGCGATCCTCATGCCGAATGGCAACGTCGTTAATTTACTGTTTACGGCCGCGACAGCTCACGGAAATAATAAAGCGAAGAGGAAGAAAACAAACAAAAGGCAAGAGGACGAGTAAGAAGTAAGGGAATTTCGGATCGCCGTCCATCAGTCGTACTCACCCCGGATGCCTAATGAACTGAAGTACATTCTTAATCAGAAGCGCCTTGAATATCTTGCTGGATGCCTTGGTGAAGGGATTCGCCGAGCGTCTCTTCTGCATGTACTGCGTATCCAGCAGTTGTTTCTCGCTGCTCATGATGCACTGGGAATAACAAAATGCAAAAAATCACCATATCCCATAGCCCCGAAAAATCTTCAATTCCTCCTCGCGGCGATTTTTATTCCGCCGATCCCAAGCGATTTATCTCCGTTTGATATTCAGCTCTCGCAGCCCGTAGCGAGCCAGAGCGGGAAGGGGAGGGCAGGGGAGGAGTATACAGCGAGACTCTGGGAAATGCAAATTCGAAATAACTTACGTCGGTGCTGCCACGAAGGTCGTTCGTCGAGGATAGAGTCGAGTGGTCGCTTGCCAGGTCGTCGCTAGACTGAGCCTCCAGACCCACCAGGCCCTTGTCTCGGTTGTCGTTCTGACGCTGACTGAGCACGAGGAAGGCGTCCTCCAGAGAGGCGCACTGGAACTTTGTGAGCAGGGCAGCGGGCGTCGTCTCCGCGAGCAGCTGGCCCTGTCGCATCAGTCCGATCTGCAAGATAGTCGCGAGTCAAGCGTCCGGCCCCGGAAATGGAATTAAGAAAGTTTCCTCGAGAGCTGAGCTCTTCCTTCTCGGCTCGGGGACTTTGCTAATCGTTTTTATTCAAACGACATGTAGCTCGAGAGAACTTACCCTATTAGCGAGCTTGGCCTCGTCGATATAGTGGGTCGTAATGACCACCGCCACTCCGTCCTCCCTTGTTATTTTCACGAGGAACTTCCAAATTCTAAAAGATTGGCATAAATTAAGTTTTATTGCGCATTTCCAGCTCGCTCGCTTCGCCGCTCGTCTGCCGTAGTCGGGGGCCGTCTCGTAATTAATTAGCGATTCGCCCCGGCCAATTTACACTGGCTTCCTCCGCGCCCGCTAAAACGACTTGGCTCGCGCGCATCGATCAAACCCGCCCATTGCCCCTGCTATTCCGGAGGGAAGCTCGCCGAAGCCAGAGCGCGACCTCGCAATTTACGATATTTCTCATGCCCTCCCCTCCCTCTCTTGCTGGCTAAATCCGCAGAGTCTTATATACAGACCGGCCCAGTACACGTAAGCGTTTAAGCCGAGATAAAAAATGGCTACTTGCTTCTCTCGTAAAATTGGATCCAAACCAACGGTCGGCTCGTCGAGGATCAGTAGTTCGGGCCTGTGTATGAGCGCAGCCGCGAAGGAGACTCGCCTCTGCTGGCCGCCGCTCATGTGCTTCACCAGCCGATCCTTGGGCGGCAGATCGAGCAGCTCCGAGAACATCTCGTACCTATCGTCTGCAAGAGAAACGAGGCAAATAAACGGCCAGTGTAAATTTGCATATTTTCATCGCGCTATAAGTGTGCTCGACAGCTCCGGAGCCGCCAAGTAGAGCATCGTATCGATTCGGCGCTGTGTCTATACGGTAGGAGACCGATGATTTTTTCATTAGCAACTTGCCTCCACCTGCCCCCTCCACACTTGCCAGCTCTTGCCTCTCCGCAAAAGCCCTAGGCGTAAGCTTCGGCTCACCTTTGACGCTCGCCACACAAAGCGGAGCGGCAGTTGCGGGCGCGATAGTGCAAATTGAATTTAACACTCGAGCCGCATGAAGGAGCGAGAGAGAGAGCGAGAGAGAGAGAGAATGTCTTCCTTTTGGTGATTCAATTAATTAAGATCTCCTCCGGTTATCCTTCGGCCCGTCTGTATTTATAAACCAGTGGCCCGGCCCTTCCGAGCCAATAAAATCCTCATATAGACGTGGCTCAAAGTTCCCTCTTAAAATCCCTCCGGTTTATTCGTCATAATCCTGAGGTTTAATTAATCGCGTTAAGCGTATAAGCAGGTAATAAAATAACCTACCAATGACCTCCTCCTCGAGTCCGTTGATCCTGCCGAAGTAGTAGAGGGCGCCTATGCAGGAGAACTCCTTGACCAGCGATATTTCCTGGGGCATGTAGCCGACCCTTGGCCCGGGTATGCCGGAGTCCTTTTGGCCAGGTTTGCCGCCGAGCACCCAGACTTCGCCGCTGTCGAGCTTGCGCACGCCGACGACCGCCGAGAGGAGGGTCGTCTTGCCGCAGCCGCTCGCACCGAGCAGCCCGTAGCTGAAACGAGCACAGGCGGGTAATGCAATTCGCCGGCCCAGCCAAGGACGCTGTTTACGCGCGTCTCTAACTGCCAAGGGGAAATGCGCCCAGCGACTGTGTAAATGCGCGCCGTTTGCCAAATTCGATAACGCCACGCCTTCAGCGAGAGAGAGGCGCATAAGTGCTACAATCACGTGTGTGCTGCAGCCGAAAAACCCGGGGCGTCAGCTTTACAAGCGCATACAGCGCGAGGGAGGCAAACGCGATTTTACGCTTATGAAACGCGTCAGCGTTAAACCGCAAAAGCCGAGCTGCTGGGGCTGATCTCGGAATCCGCGCGCAGTCCGCCGGCGCCGCGCGTTCGAGCTGCAAACATTTATGAATTTCGTTGGTCGCGAATCGTAGCGTAATCAACTTGGTCACCGGGAGGAAACGAGGGAGAGAGAGAGCGAGAGAGAGAGCATACGCCAGGAGTATAATTTGTTTTGATGATTTCGCGAAAGCCCCCGTAATTTCGCTTAGCCCGCGCGCGAGCGCGCTCGCCGAGATCCCCGGCAGCGCTACATCTCTCGTAATTGCGGATTGCCGTGAAATATTTCGCCGATGTACCAGCGACTGATATCTGTCTCTGTGTAGAGCAAACTGAAAGATCGATATACCGCGCTCTCCCGCCCCACCCCCTCGCCACTCTCTCTCTCTCCCCCTTCACAAACCCACAGTAGCAGCTTCGCGCTATTTCATTACGGATTTTCATTAATTTTATGCAGCCCCTCTCGAGAGATTTGGACTTGGCGTTATTAATTTTACCGATTTTTCTGCCAGTCTATGCATCTGCATATTAACGCCCGGGGCTATAAAGAGTTTTTCTCTTTGCGGCAGTAGCAACGAGAGCGCTGGCATAGCTTGAATAAATACGTCCCGATTGCAGTTGCGGATTTGTTGCTAGCCGCAAAGTCCTCTCAAGGCCGAATGAAAATAAAATATAATTCTCCATTTTTTTTATTGACAAAGAGAGAAGTGTACTAACATGCAGCCTCTAGGTACGGTCATGTTGAGGCCGTCGAGTATAGGCGGCAGGTTTTTGCTGTAGCGCTTGCGCGCCCCCCTGACGACGATCGCGTCCTGCGTCATGTCTTCGTCCTTTGTCTCCGCCCCCTCGGCGAATTGATCTGCAAGAAAAAGAAACAACACAGCCACGATTACGCATCTGCACCGAGGAAAATCAATGCTTGGATTTTTACGCGAAACACGAGAAAGGCATCCGATTCTCAAGCTCTCTTGCCAAAAATCGAGAGAAGCAAAAGAGAGAGAGAGAAAAAAAAGGGAAATCCAAAAGAGAGGGAGGAACGTTGCTCGCTCGCTGCATTCGAAATCCAGCCGTCCGAGGCTCTCCGCGCCAGCCCCCCCGACGGATTTATGCGTCGGCCGAAAGCTCGGCATAATGCGCGGCCCCGCGGTAGAGATACGCCGAGGAGTAGGGGGCGAATTTGCACGAGGGACACGAATAACCAGAGAGGGAAGAGGCGAAAAATCCGCTGGTGCGTGCGCTCGCGGTCTGTTTCTCTTTCCTCTCCATCGCTTATTTTTTCCTCGTCCTCTCCTTTTCTTTCTATTCCTTGTATCTTCTTTTTTCCTTTCTTTTTTGTAATTTTTTTCGTTCTTCCCCTTTTTTTGTTTGTTATTTTTTTCTTTTTTTTTTTTTGAAAATACCGCTTCCCGTGAAATCCAACGAGGCGGGCGATTATACGCTCGACTCGAATGCGATCTGTTTGGCTCTCGTTATTCTGGCTTGTTTTCCCATCGACCCCGAAAATTTTATTTAATTTGTTTTTTCCCTCTTATAGAATACGGCGCGAGAGAGGCGCGGATTTATTCAAGCGCGCATCGCCCCGGCCCGGGATAGAATTTTGAATCATTGTAATTACTCTCTACGCCTGGCTAATTATCGTTATTCAGAGGCTCGTTAATAAATGATTGAAAATATCTCTCGATTTGATTTAAATTATGCTTCTTTGATTAACGCTCGGTTTAATCGCGTATATGCATATACGGCATGTGCGTATATCTCTAAAGAAAAACAAAACGTTCTTTCGAAGCTCCTGCAAAAACAAAATTAATAAATAGAGCAAAATGAATTATTAATCATTCTCTGGGCGCTCTATTCATCTCGTGAAAGTTATAAGAGTGTCGGTCCAACAAAAAGAAAAATCAGAAAAAAAAAAGAGGAAGCCCGCGTTTCTTCTGGCCAAGAGATGAGAAAGCCCCGATTGCTTGCACACCCTGTGATTTACTAGTCCAAGAAGCAGACGATATTCTCCGGTTTTTGCGCAGCGGAGAGGAGCTCGCTCCGATCCAGATGATAAAGACAAACGAGACTCGGCTCGTTTAATTTTACCCGACGCGGACAAATGACTGTAGCCGCCTAAAACCAAGAAATGATCTAGCCCTCCCTAGCCCTATATCTACCCACCGGCGGCAATTAACCTCCTGAAATTCGTATATGTACAATCCGCTTAGCTGGCGATTAAAAATAAAGCACTCTGAGCGCGTTTTCTCGGGCACAGGCTGCCCCTTCCGCTTTAGCTTTCGAGCTAGCAACAATACACGGACATAATCTTTGGCCCCCGGGCCGGGGGCGCTCTAACCGAGCACGCTTCATATGCCTAATCGCGTTCGCGCGTGCTAACAGCTCGATCCCGAATTTATTATCGGCACACTACGATCGGGCACGTGGTGGTAAAAGACTCCCGTGAGGCATCAATTATTCAAACAACGAGCCTCGCGACTCCCGCTCCGGCTCGCTAATTTCCAATCGAAAGCTTCGCTTGTTCGCGCTGCGCGTATACTTATAATACCCTCAGGCAGAGTCTATATGAGTCACTCGCGGCATTCCGCGGGCTATATTACCCCGAGCTCACGTTGCCCGATTCTTTTCCTTTTTACCTTTTATGATTCCTTTTCCTTTTTTTCTTTTCTTTCCTCGCCAACTAACGCGATGCACGTGCGACAAGCGGCTGCGCTCGAATAATCGCCTCCACGCCGACACGTCTCTCTAATCGTTTTCGATTTCTCCCTCCCTCTCTTCTATGTGACTTTTTGCCAATTTTTTATCCAACCAAAGCGAATAACGCGCTACGACCTTAAACTCGACATTTTTCTATACTCGTTATAATCGGTCGCGGATACAATAATCGCAATCGATAAAATAAAGCTCAACGAAAACGATGTAGTTAACGATAAGGCTCTCGCACCTGCTCGACAATCGAAATTCGAAAAGCGTCCGATGGAAGACAACTCGAACGCCCGTCAGCGCTTGAGCCCATGAGAATGAGGCACGCGGGCTCATTTGAATACGCGAAATATAATCCCACAACGGCGCTGTATTGTATGGGCGGCCCAGCGTTCGGCCGCTCGTGCTTGATAAGCTTTCATCGCGGAGAGGTGCGATGTAGGCTCGCCGAGGTAGCAGCCAGCTGGTGGGGAGGTTTTGAAAATGAAAAAAAAAAAAAAAGAAACATTTGCAATTCGCAGGCAGGGCACGAGCGCCGCTGGCTCGTGGCCGGGCATTGCGCGCCTCGGAAATAGAAATGCTTTCATTAAACGAAAAGAAGAGGCTGCCCAAGCAAGTATAGCGTGCGACTGTGTGTGTGTGCGCGCGCTATCGGGCGTTCCGGGATTTCTTTTTGCTTTTTCGGCGCAGCAAGTATTTGCCCGCGGCTACGTCGTCGGCCTTTAAATCGCTCCTCCCCAGCTAATGAGCTCCGATTTATTCGGTTTATTCCCGGAGGAGGGAGGGGGGGGGGCGGAGCGATCTCCATTTCGCCGCTGAGTAATTCGCAAGCATGCCGAGTCAGCTGTGTTTGTTTGATTAAAACGTAATGGCGATACGAAAATAACCAAGTCCGCAAGAGCCGAGGAGAGAAGGCATAATCGCTTTTGCGAAAGGAGCAAGGCCGTAATAATGATCGCGTCTAATCGTAATGGAAACTAAAGAGGCGCTAATAACGCGAATTGTTTGAGCGACGGAGGATCGAGGTCAGCTGCAATCGCATATGAAATTGGTAAAGCAAGTAATCTAGAAACTGCGCGCGCGCCGTGAACAAAAAAAAAATCAACGACATGCTTGGCCTCGATACGAATCCTATTCCGCCTGGCCACTTCCCTTCCTTTAAAAAAGTCTAGTTATAAAACAATGAAACTGAGAATGTTTAACGACTGAAGCCGTAAAGAAAGGAAACAGAAAGGACGAGAAAAAGTATATTTAGATTCTCAAGCATTCGAGTGCTACCGCAGCTTTGAGAAATAAAAATCTAGGAAAAAAAGAAAAAGGAGAATAGGATGAAGATGAGAACGAGGAGGAGGAGGAAAAAGAAAGAGGCGTAGGAAGTCTCGCAAACAAGATATTGCAGGAGAAACAAGATATTTCAATTATCTCGGCTCTCAAAAGAGGAGAGCTTCCCTCGCGAGAAAGTCCAATCTCTGGCTTCCTGCGCAACCTGATAGGATGCCGAGGTCGCTTATATACAGACGCCCGCATAATATATCGGTCGCTGAACGCTGCGCGACCAGATGATGATGCTGTCGGCCGAAAAATAAAAGCAGGTGCGAAAGAGAAAGAGAAATACAAAAAGCAGTAATAGAAAGAGAGAGAGAGAGAGAGAGAGGAAGAGGCGGGGAGAAAGAAGGTCAGGGTCGAGGAACGGCCGGGTCCGCTGTAGGCCGACACTCGTTTCACCGGCTACGCTCGGGATAATGTACCGTTACGGCCGGTCACGTGAGCATGCCCACGGGCCAACGCTCGCCGCGGAACCCAATGATATCCCCCTTTGTAGACCCTGCCACCTCCTCCTCCTCCTTTCTACTGTAGATACGGCTTTGCTCTATAGAGCAGCAGCAGCAGGTCTGGAATCTCGGCGAAACCTGTCTATACGGCCGCGACGCCGATGAAGTTACGCGGCGGCGGTGGCAGCTCGAGCCCCGTGCGCTTATTGCCGTAAGACTTAATCGCTGGCTTTCCGCTTTTCCTTCTCCATGGGAGCTTGGGCTCTCGTTCCGAGGAAACGAGAGATTGCCACTGTCAATTATTTTCTCTCTCCTCTCGTTTCTTTCATGCCACACTATATGCTCCTTGCTGATTGCTGATGGATGACGTGTGTGATTTGTACGTTGCGCTGATGGAGCTAGCAGAACCGGCCGCTCGCGTATATAGACGCGCGCGACCGCTATTTTTGTGCAATAAGCCTTGGGTAAAATTCCTTCCCGATTTTCTCTTTTTTTCTGTTATTATTATTATTATTCTATTTAATTTGCCGAGTAATATTTTTGGTGGGCATTTGTCAAGAATCCAACGATTACGGTTATTGATATAATTGCTTTTGAAGATTAAGTTGTTATTGTTTCGAATGTTGTTTTGCTGATAAAACGAGGATCAAGTGTGTTTGTGGTATTGGATATCGGATTAATTATTTAACGGTTCTACGTTAAATTGTAGTCGAATCAAAAAAATATTCAATAAGCCTTGTTACTATTTTGAATACACGAGTCTCATAGTATTCCGTTGTTCAAAATAAATTACATCCATAATTTAATTTTACGACAAATAATTTTTGTTTTGATCGAATAATAAACTATACGCGTCTGTGAAGTTAAAAAAAACTGTACACGTTACTAATGCGAGTAATTTTCATGTTACAAGTTGAAGGAACTGTAATTAAGCGCTTGCCACGCACAATTTATAGTCTAATATTAGGTCGTTAACTACCATGAATTAACAAATTTTCGGAAAATTTTAAAAAACAGCCCGAGGCAAGAGATTATTGCGGCAACATTTCTCTTTTAATCGAACTGCTTTTGGAAAATATCTATAAAATATAACGCCTGTTTCGTGCCCAGCGTATGCTAAATTAATAAATACCTTTGAAACGCGTTTCGTACACAACAGCTGCGATACTTGATGCAACAGTACAACAAGTTTAAATTACACGAGCAGCAGGGAATCTGATCAAACGTGTTAGTCCCTTGGATTTTCGCGTTTACAAATTTGCCGAAATGCCCCGTTGAACGTGAGATTTTGACATCGATCCAACGGTGTACACACCTACCACGTGAAATTACATAAGCTCTGACTTTTATATATCTGCTAATAAATGCTTGAGAGAGCAAGCACACACAAAGCGAGCGCTCGAAATAACAACAACAAAAAATAAAAGGCCAGGCTCGGTAAGTACTCAATTCGTTTTCTCTCGTCGTAAGACGACACGGGTTACATGAGCCTCCAGCTGCGCATATTGCTCTATACAAAAGTAGGATCTTAGGAAATAATGAATAATTAGCAGCCATTAACACCTAAGATGAAATTCGCAAGACCATGAACATACAAAGATGCTCGTTGAAACATTTCGAGTATAGGTGAGCAGCGCCGATCGCGGAGAAATACCGGAATATGAATCGCTGGCGCGTAAACGTTCGTTTGTCCGGCCTCTCTGTCGGGTCAAAACAAATAGCTCCATCGCGCATAAACGAGCCGAGGTGTCCTGCTCTGAAACTTGGCGTTTCCAATTGCATCCTTATGTAAAATTAAGTGCGAAGCCAGCGAGAAAAACTCGCGCGAGCAAATGCCAGGTGTATTGCCGAGCGAGTACGCTTTATAATTACCAAGTGTCCGAAGACATCAGATGGCAATGAAAAGTCCGAATGAATGCGGCGGAGTAAAAAAAAAGGGCAGAGGCGGGGCAACAAAAGAGATTTTCTTTCGTGCCAGGGAGATTCAAAAGATTCTGTGGCTCTAGCGCTGTGGTCGCGGAGCCCTTTTTTTCACCCTCGTAGCTGGCAGCGCTATAGCGGCGGCCATCTCTTTTCCTTTTCCCCGGCCTGATGGATTATTCCGATCTCCGCTGCAAATGAACAGCTGGAGATTTTTCAATAAATTTTCGTTAACCCCCGGAATATTTTTTATACCCGCCGGCAGGGCTTTCGGTTAATTAGGACAAACTTTTCTCGTTTATATTACTCCGCTGCACAATTAAAAGCTTTGAAGGATTACTGCAGAGCAAAAAAAAAAAGGGGGGAAAAGAAAAGAAAA
Organism: Anagyrus pseudococci; assembly: GCA_030522585.1. Taxonomy (NCBI): domain Eukaryota; kingdom Metazoa; phylum Arthropoda; class Insecta; order Hymenoptera; family Encyrtidae; genus Anagyrus; species Anagyrus pseudococci. The sequence continues at coordinate 23,492 of JAPYYQ010000151.1, read as the reverse complement.
GGAGCGAGTAGTAGGATGTATTAAAAAGCTTGACGAAAACGTCATAGCCTATAGTGAAATTAGTATGGAGGAGAGAGAAGTTTGGCTGGGATTGATTTCGCATGACTGTCCTCGGGAGGGGAATTGCGCGATGTAGCCCCTCTCTCTTGCTAGCCGAAGAGAAAAGCCGTGACAGGTCTGGCCGTCGCTCGAAACACTTAGCGCGCGCTCGCGATCGATGACATAATTCTGACGCTCCGCTCTCTCTCTCTCTCTCTCCCTCGGCCTCTTTGTCGCTCAACGTCGTGGCCTGACGCAACGCCCAAATCTGTGAGGATTTTCGCAGTGCGCACATCGTAGAGAAAGCCCATCTTGACTCTATCCTCGAATTCACAAGGGTGCTAGATTAGTTTATTTTTTTCTTTTATCGAAAGCTCCAGCCCCGCTAATTATGGAAATCATTTATTTTTCTTATTCCTCTTCTTTGGGACATTTAACGAAATTAGAAAGCAAGAAAAAGGCTTTGTTTTGCTTCGCAATGTGTGGCTCGATAATGGCTGTATATACGACGTCTAATGTAAAGATTGAGTTTGAAAGTTCCACACTTAATCGTAAGTGGAGGTAATGGGAAGTGTATTTTGCTCAATGAGCCAAAGGCAAAATGACGAGTCGCGAATTGCTACCGACCTACATGAGCGTAGCGAGTGCAGTGATTTACGTGGATCTGCTTAAAGTCTAAGTTTCAAACGATTACTTCCCAGCACCGAGCAAAAATTGTCTTTTTCCTTGGCTCCTGCTTACGCGCCTTCATTACTTTTACTTTTCAACTCGCTCATAATTTATCGTCGTCAACTTTCTTCCAATTACACCTTTCGTAATTTTACTTTTTTTTTTCTCATTTCAATTTTCATATTTATTTTTTCATTCTACTTAAAAATAATTTATCCGCACAGAATAAAACAAAAGTAACGTAGCTTGTTTATTTGCTAATGTTTTTTTTTTTAAAAATCCGATAGAACCTGATACGTTTTTGAGATCAACTGCACTGCAAATATGAGTCTGCATATCCAATGAGGGGCATTATCATAGTAAAGTAAATCAAGAGGAAACTGAACCCCTAAAAACGTGCATTTCTCGATTAGAAAAATGAAAAAAAAAAAACAAAACAGTCGAGTTATCGTTTTCTCACAAATATATACACATTGAAATTCAACGAGAAATTCAATAATAAGAAGAAAAAGCGCTCGCGAGAGAGAGAGATAAGGGGGGGGGGAGAGAAGGTAAGAAGCAGGTAGATCGATAAATTCCGAAAAAAGCCGGGCGTCTGCAAAAATAATAACCAGCGCGCAGCTTCTCCCCGTCGATCCCGCTGGGAGTTTGGAAAAACGGGGCGCAAGAAGAGGCCCCGCGACCGAGGAGAGCGCCTCCGGTAAACCAATTCGAAAAGTGAAATTCCCGATAGACCGCCTGAGTGTAGAGGTGGCACGGGAGGAGCGAGAGCAGGAGGTTGTCTTGTCTTACGTAAAAGAAAAAAAGAAGAGCCCGAGAAAGCCTAGAGGGGGGGGGGCAAGAGGAGGGGGCTCGGCTGATCGTTTCGGAAAAGCGTCGCCGCAACGGCTTCGTAATAACAATGCGATGATCGAAGATTGCGTCGCTTGCGCAACAGCTCGTTACGCGATCGTTGGATGCTTCTAGGCTATTTTTGGCAGAGCTGCGGGCCAGGTGGCTGACGGACTGAGATGCCGGGGCCGGGGGGAGGGTAGCCAGCAGAGAGACTGGACTTTTATTTCCATTCTCGGATCCTCACCCGTCTGTTTGTTTTTCCCTCGATTCGGGGCATAGGGCGCTGTTGATTTATCGGATAGCCCGTTCGAATAGGCAAGGGAGGGGGGGAGGAGCGGGGTGGACTAGTCGGTTCCCTCTTCCAAATATAACGTCGCTTCGTATTTTGATTTTGATGGATGAAGTATTATTTCAGCGCCGGCCGGGGTGGCAAGGGGTTACTGGAGGTCTCGAGACTTTTTTAAACGCTGGAGGTGGCAGGAGGGCGGCAGAATGTTTTTTTCATTTTCTCCGGAGACAAAGATAATGCTCGGGCGGGAAAGATAGCGTCGTCGCTTATAGCTAAAGGGCTTTCGAACCCCGGCGCTCTCCACCTGAATTATTACCCCTTCACATATATATGTATCCACACGTTTATACACATAAACGCCCGCCTCCCCCAGGCTATACTATACGTGTAATTATATTAATGAAGACAGAGCTCTATTTACCTTGACTGTACATCGAGTCTAGCAGGAAATAATTACGCGGTCGCTTACTCGTATACACGCGGCCGGACGAGCAAGCTTATAGACGAGAAGTTAAGAGGAGCTCTCTTTCTCTCTCTCTCTTGGCTGGTCTGGCGAAAAATCGATCGGAAAAAGAGCGGCATGGCCGAGCGAGTGGCGAAGAGCCGAAGAAGAATCAACGCGACGCGCTTAGAGAAGAACGAAGCCTATCCTTTTCCGAGCGAGCGCCCGGTTATTTTCACGCTTTGTTGCCGGCGAAAGAAAGCCCCTCGTCCGCGAGCATTACTTTCCGCCCGGCCTCATTAGGCCTCATTTCCCGACAATGCAGCCCGAGAAGCAACTCCCTCTCCCCCCCCCCCCGTCTTGCCTTCTTAGGCTCGCAACAATGCCGAGGGTCAGCGTCTCTCGAGCCGGGGAAATTGAAGTGGCCAATGTGGATCGAGAAAAGATGGACTTCAACAGCTATTACCGAGGCTATCGTTGCTTCGGCGAGCTTGTCTCGGCTTCTACTCTGCCCTGCCTGTCGGCGCTTTTCAATCGCCCGCCTTACAAACGTACGCTCTTTATTACCCAACTGTCGGCGTTGAAAAGGGAGTATTTTTTTTTTCCTTTAAACGAGATCGTTTTTATTCGACTCAAATGTGTTTAGACAACAAAAAAAAGTAAACGTTCGTTATGCTTTAATGGAAGCAAACGGAGAGAATTTTTTGCGTAGCGAAATACATTGTTAACAATGAGCTTAACATAAAATAACCATTAATAGAAAATTATTGGATTGCAATGATCTTTATGACCCGATGATTTACTTTTTGCAGTAATTTTGCCAACTTGCCTGCGGGTTAACGGTCTATTGTTTATTTATCCCCACGAAATAAGGTGGCGAAAGTTAAAAAAAGTGGAAGCAACGATTATTGAAATGATCAAGTACCTTTTTTTTTTGTCATCGGTAGCAAGCTAAAATGATTGATATTATAGCCGAATAATTTAAAGATTAATCTAATGTCAAAGCGATTTTAAAATAATTGTTTATGAAAGAGCTTGGAATTAAGCAGACAAGTAATTAGCATGAGTTGAACGAGCTAGTTTTTATTTTCGTTTTTCCTTTCCGGGGGCAAAGAAGATGGGCAAGAAATGTTTTAGAATTTATTTCCTTTTCATTCGTGTCACATAAAGAACGTTTAAATTCTAATGAATGTTTAAAGGTCGAATTGTTGAATGTTTAAAAGCAACATCGTCGGGCAAGCGGGGGGCTTAACGTCGGTCTTATCCTCCGAAATGCCGCAGCGACTGGCAATCACGGCCGATTGCAATTAATGATATCGATTAAAGTGCATTAGACTGCATTACCGCGTTACTCTAATTTAAAATTAATGTCAATTGAATTTACAACGCTCCGGCGCGCGGGGGGGGGGGGCGCAGAAGAAAAACGAAGGAAACGCGTGCGCGTAAAAATAGCTTTGAATTATTTCAATGGCATTAAGTCTGGCGTTATTTGTTCACCCGGTTTTCCGCTTTAATTTCAAGCGAAATTTGGTTCAATTTCGAGCGAGCTGTCATTACCGTTGTTTACATTCCGGAAAATTGAATTATTTACTCGAGAGTAGTGCAGGGCGAAGGGGTATATCCGGAGTAGATGCCGAGCGGAGCGTCTTGCCGAGCTGAGATTCGAGCGCTGCTGCTGGTGTTGGCGCAAACAGACGCAGCCTCTTCGCTCGCCTCGGCTTGTAAGTCAATAAACAATAACACGCGTATAGCCAACTTAAGAGGCTAAAGTATTAAACGCCTCCAATGAGAAATTCACTCGGAATTAATCACCAAAGCAGTCGTTGAATTTTCCATAACTCGCTCCACTGTCTCCTCTTATGAATTTAGTATGTGTTATCGAGACGCCCCGTATACACAACCATTAAAAGCACGAACGAAACTCAATAGCCAAAGGAAACAAAGGCACTTTTACGAAAGAGGAAAAAACAAAGTTTGTAACACGTCCGAAAATGAGGAACGCAATATTGGCGGGTGAAAAAGTTGACAAACTTCTGAGACGCGTGCTTCACTATAGTGGATTTTTAAAAAAAAAAAAAGAAAAAGGTAGAAAAAGGAAAGTGACAAAGAGTGAATGTGCCTACCTATAGGCTCGACCCGTGCGCTCGACATCTCCTACGGCTGGCCGTCCAAACGAAGCACGCGGCAAACAAATGTTTAGAGGCGAATGGTCACCGCTCGCTCGGGGGGCCGCTCTACAACTGACGAGGTTACGCGGGCGATTAGCCGTCGGAACAACAACGCGCTGGTGTACGCGCGCGTCTACTGTGCCCCCGTGTCGGCCGCGCGCGGCTATACAGCCCCATTCATTATTTAAGAATAAGTCTGCCCAGCCCACGCAGCCGAGGACGATGACGACAATGGCGATTCGGCCTCTGATGTCTCGCGCCTCCCACCCGAATACTCGGAATTCTATTCCGTTGTTTTTTCATCGGATCACGCTCGCTCGCGATTAGAGTCGCGATTGATGCATCGGTGCTAATGAAGGAGAAGACGGGCTGTGTGGTGGGGAGAGAGAGAGATCCAGAGGGACTACTCGCGGAGGTTCGAGTCTTGATTGCCTCGGCGCTCGATTGATCCACTCCCTTTGCGTGTATAATAATCGACGCCGAAACTCGTGGCTTTATATGGAACGACGGTAATCGCTTGAACACTTGGCTATCTTCGGCCCTTCTTGCCGAGCATCGCCGGCAAAAGTAGATTGCCTTATCGAAGACATCGAGAGGCCATAAGGACTCGAGGCTCTTCTCTCGCCGCTAGAACCCAACGACAAAGGAAGAGCGCACAAAAAGAGAGAGAAGAAGCTGCAGCGGGAGGATCGATATGGCAAAAAGAAACCATTAAACTTTCGCTACCGCGCGTGTCAAAAGCCAAATGTCGGCACTCGCCTATATATATATATACTCGCACGCCTTATTCCCCCAAGCAGCCCCCCACCCAGATATATATAGATATCCCACGTCGGCTGGCAGCGGGACTTTTGATGCGCCTGATAACATCCGCACATTCTCGGCCCCTCTAATATCCCTCGGATATTTCAACGATCGTCCTATGGGTTCGAGAGGCGGGGGGGCCAAGGAAAATGCCGACCTCATTTCGCAATCTCGTCGCGTCGCTTATAGCAGTATAGCCGAGCGCCGTCGCGAATTTCACTATCTGCGCCCGTGACTTTCTCGATTCGCCATACGCCGCCCCATAGCGTTGCTCCATCCATTAATTTTCGGTCCTTTATTTTTCCGCATCGCTCTTCGCGCGAAGCTTTTGTTATCGCGCGCGCGCGCGCGAGTGGAAGAGCAACGCCGGGGGTATTTTAATGAGTTCTCGCGGTATGCGTCGCAGGGCTGGCCGGAGAATCTTGGCTCCTCGCTCTCCGATTGCTTTTCCTAATATACCTTACTGCGACGCAGGCGGACGCTCTCGCGCGACATCTAATTTTCCCTCTCGGCATTGTTATTCTTACTCGAGCAACAAATAAACAAACGGCTCGGCTTATCAAATCGAAACTGACTCTACACCGATATACGTTACACAAGGCACGTCGAATGCCTCTTGTAATCGTTAACGCCGAGAATCGATCGACATCTCCATGGGCGTATTTACGGGTGTACCCGTTCCGCCGAGGCTTCGGCTATTTACCGGGCAGGGCCAAAGGCAAGACGGACATCTATTGTTTGTTTTCGACCGAGTGTATACAGACAAGATGTTAGTAATCAGGGCGTGTGTGGCCTTTGACTGGCCGAGCCGAAGATTTCGCCGGAGCTCTGGATTAGTCCGAGCCGCGGCACCGGGCCTCTGTCGAAGGCCCGAGAAGGCGTCGCTATAGCTGCAGGTGATACTCGCGCCTCCGCGTTTCTCTCTCCGTCTATGTGTGCGCGTGTGTGCTCAACGACGGTTCAACATGGCGTTAGATCTGGACTCCGACAGCCCCCACGAGACGAGTATCCGTGAGTCTCTCCTTTCTTTTACTTCGTTTTTTTTTTCCTTTTTCGTCCTCTACGTACACGCGCGTCGATGGAGCAGAACTGATTGCGCCGCGGGAGCCGAATCTAGTTTTCGGCTACGAGAGATTTGTGGCGCGGCTGCCGGCTGTACGGAGGACTGAGGCAATAAGCTCACGCGCTTGCTTTTTCGCAACGCGGGTACCCCGCAAGCGCTAGATGGCTTTCTTCATTAAGGCCTGGCTTTGATTAGTCGAGCATTCAATAGGCACATGCTGTTGCTTGCTATACACGCCGGGATTGCGATACTCTGGCTTTGCCAGGAGATAAGGGGGGAGGGAGCCTTTGCCAGAGTGATTTTACAGAGAGAGAGAGAGAGAAAGGCCCCCCTCACGCTTGCAGCCTGTATAATCGGACTTTCCCGATAAAGTCAAGGACTAAGGCTAAGCTCCTGCAGTTTTTCACGAGCCAACTTGTTCAATGAGAGAGAGAGAGAGAGAGGATGGGAGGGGAAAGTCGCAAGCAACCTCGGCTCTGCATGCACATTAGATGAGATTCGCAATCGGATAACGACGTCGTGCTCTCGAGAGCGCGACAGTTGGCGAGAATATTCGAGGATGTTCGGTATGTTATTAGTGACGAGGCGCGTTTCTGCCGGATGCAGCTCGGATTTATAAAGTTATCGGCTGCTGCCGGGGCTCGGAGGCGAGACGGAGAGATAGCGGTAGGGGTAGGAGGGGTGGGGCGCGCAAAAGGAGATACTGCTGTTTTCCGAGCTTTTGCTCTGGTACTTATAACTTTGGGATTTCGGAGCTAATTGGGTCGAAGCGTGTGCCTGGGTCTGTGTCAACACGTTTGTGTCTGTATACGTGTGCCGTTCGAGCAAAGCAACAGCGACTCGGCGACTCGCTTGTCGATATATAGATCTCACGAGCGAACAGCAAGTCTCTGGAAATTGAAAATCCTCGGCGTATCGGTAAAAGATAAAAGCGTATAGCTGAGCTATTTAATTGACGAAATAAAAAGGAGTAGGGGAAAGAATAACTGGTCGCTTTAGCGACTGGCAAGGAACAAACGACAAACTCGGAGCATCGGCGGAGAGCCGTTGGGCCAGATATATATCCTCGTTTTAATTCGTCGCAGCTCCCATTTCTATTCGCGACGTAAGCGAGTTGCAGAACCGAGCTCCTTTAAAAAGCCCAGTGGCAATCGAGCACCGACTACAACTACCACCGCGTCCTCCCCCCCTTCGCCGGTGCATCCGAGAGGGAGCGAGAGAGAGCGAAGAGAAGGCCGACCCTCGCGTTACAGCCCTCCTAACCCAATTCTCCCTGGCCTCTTCGTCTCCCAGAGAGTCGTGCGGCCGCTTGACGTCTGTCTCACCTGATGATCCTCGCGTGCCCTCCTCCTTTACGTCGCTGCTCCACAACTGTCCTGTCCTACGACCTCCTCCTTCTTCTGCCTCCTCCTCTTCGTGGAGGAGAAAGAGAGCTCTCGTTTACTTTCTCCCTTGTAAGCTAGGGAAAATGGGCCGGCGGCGGTGGCGGGGCACAGGCGCGCTCCGAAAACACGCTTTTCACCGTTCGCTCTCCTTCCGGCGCGCTTTTCTTCTCTCCTCGCCGGCTACGGGGCTACTGCTGCTGCTGCTCGCGTTTCGCGCCACTTCGGCCAGGTTCATCGACTCGGCCGCGCGGGGAAGAGGACGCCGGCAGCAGCCTCCCTCGCTCGGACGCACGCACTCGCCCGAGAGCAATTCTGGCCGCACGCTCTCGCCAGGCCCGCGGGAATCGGCCGATTTCCGAGCGACTGAGCTGCTGCTGCTGGCTAACAGAGAGAAAGAGAGCTGCCGGGCTCCGACGACGCGATAACCGTTAGGGCGGAGGGGGAATAGCGGCTGGTGAACCGGCACCGTTATACCCGCGCCGAGCGCTCGTTGGCTCTCGTTGGGCCCCGAATAACCACCTCGTTCCCCCCGGGGCTGCTGCTGCTGCTGCTTTTGTGAACGGGAGCGACGAGTTGGCTGCTGCGCGACGGACACTGTCCTCCTCGGCGAGCCCGCGCGACTTTGACGATGCGACTGCCGCTGGGGTCCGGCTGAGGAAGAGAGGCCCCCCGCCCCGTTCAAAAGCCTCCGGGCTCCTCACGGAGTTGAAGCGCGAGTGGGGGAGCCGATGCAGCAGGCTACGCGGCCACGGGACCTCCTTTCACGCCTGAGCTGAGGTTGCCGCTGCTGCCACGGCTGCTGCTTGAGAGAGGTGCGCGCCGGTCGTCGGCACCGCGGCTATACGGCTTCTTCCTCTTATTCCTTCTCCTCCTTCTACTTCTCCTCTGCCTCCTTCTCTTCTTTTCCTACCGATCGGCCAGGGGAGACAGCCCTCGACGGCGGGAGGAGGTGCTGCTGGCACTCGTGGATTGACTCTTGCTTTTTTTTTCCTCCTTTGGACCTCCTTCGATTAACTTAGGGCTTTGGCTTGTTTGTCCTGGATTTGCCGAGGAGACTAGCTAGTCTGGAGCCTGGATCGTTGGGCTTCGTCCATTGGAAATTAGATCGCGCTTCGGGAATTTCGTTAATAACAGCCGAAGGAATGTCCGGGACCGAGGAGCGTTGCGTTGATTTTACTTCGATTTGCCGCTACTGCTCGCTGTATATGCGTTTAGGAAAGTAGAACGCTCTGCGGATAAGCGGCTTGTAATTTTGCTGAATTTTGTCTTTGGAATTAGGTCAGCGGGGATTAATCGCGCGACAAAAGGTTTAGGAAGAAAAATTTAAGCCTTTTCCGTTATTTCTTTTTCTTTTTTTTTTTTCATCCCAGTCTCGTGCGCGGTTCTTGCTACTTCACGTGAGCATTATGATGTTTGGGAATTAACTTCTTTTTTCTTTAGACTGACAAAGTAGCTAATTAAATTTCAAATACGACTGTCTCGGAGGAAACGACGGAATAAAAGAATTTAAGTACAGCGATTGAAGCGCACAAACTGGTTAGATGAAAGAGACCGGAATGCATTATTTATGACAAAGCTACTATCTACCTTAGAGTTGAAAGGCAAAAAAAAATTGATTTAATAGTCATCCCATTTTTCAATACGCATTTTGCCGATATAAATTTCATGCATGAATCGAATTTTTTTTTTCACCAACCTCATGCAATTTTAATTTTTAATGAATAACTCAGATGTTCTCTCTCGTCTACCTGTTCATTGACTGTAATGCCTGCGATCAATTTCTTGCTCTTACTTGCTACTCGCGTTGACAAGGCGTTAGCAGAACAACTTTTTGACACTTCACTTTTTTCCTCAATTTTCATAGCAACTGTCAATCTTGTGAAGTATACAAATTTACTTAATTTTATCGCATCTTTTTGATATACAACGTTAAAAAATCGTGCTAATAAGAAGTTAATTCATTCGAATGATTAAAAAACATCTCCAAGATTTTATTACAATATCATTATTAAAAACAATAACAGTTGGAGGAGCAACATAGCGAGTGTTGGTTAAGTAATAAGAAGTTATTATGCAATTCGATAAACCGTAGTCACAAAGCTTATGACGTACGGCCGATAATTTAAAATTAAATAAATCCCAATGGTGAGTTGTTGAGAGTTACCAGCTGCATTTCCTGTTGCCCGTATATTTATCAAAAACAGATGTTTTTCCGTGTATGTGTGTTCGAATTCTTGTATTGCGATAATAACAAATTAATAACATTCGATGCACACGTAGACATTGAAACAAAAGACATTCTTCTCGGTTAATTATTCAAAGCAGTTGGGAATAATCTCGCGCATGCGATATCTCAAAGTTGCAGGTACGGTATGCGGCCTAAATTTATCATTGTTTGAAATAATAATTGTATTGAAATCGCATTGAAGTCGCCGTGGCTTGTGTGTGTGCGCGCGCCCAGTTGTTTACGGCTCGTGCTTATGCGCCGGCATATAATGGATGTCAGAGAGTTTTAGGTAACTGTTTCTTGCTGAGCTAATTAATTTTTTATCAAAGTACGCTCGCCGAAGCTAGCGTAGAAATTATAATTCCAGCGTACTGTACTATAGAGATTATTTTACATTTTGCAAGAGGAAAATAACCCAGATACGTATATACCACGACGTAGGACTGTACGTTCCTTTTTTTTTCTTTATTCAATTGCGTAGAAAAAAGAAGTATCTATATCACAATGTTAGTGGAATATTTTTCGTCATTTAATATTTATAACTTCAGCTTTTTTCAGTATTCATTTATGAATGATTAATTTCAGAGGATATAGTTAGTCCATTAATTTTTAAGTTTTCATTATTAATTCAGTGCCAAGAATTACAAAAAATTTTTTTTGGAAGCGTAAATTTTTAAAAGTTGATATAAAAAAAATTTTTAAATGGTCTTTAAATTTTTATACAGTAGTTGAAGATAAAATTACAAAATTAATATTTTCTATAATTTTACTATAAATTAGAAACGTAGATTGTTCATGTATCGACCGATGATAGCATGTTGCTTGCCGATAGTTGAATAAAAAATATTTCTTAGCGTCGATAAACAAGGAATCAGTACAGTTGCCACGAGTCGATAAGTAACCCACGATCACTAAAGCAAAAATCTTTTTACCTACTGTAGACCTATCATTTATTTATTTATTTGTTCATTTTTCAACGATTCATTTATATTATTTGTTTAAACATCTCGATTATTCATACATCGTAAAGTACTACACACGCAACTAATGTAACAATCTTTTTACAACAAATTTCTCAACTTTATAATTAAAAAGAAAACAAATTCACCAAATACATTCTTGTTTTTTTTCAACATACACATATTAATAAGATCTTTCAACAAGTTATTTATAAATTCACTTTCTGCCTTGTAAAATCCTATACGTCGGCAAAGAAACACATAGGATCTTCTCTCACATTGCAAACAATACATTAGCACCTGGCCGCTCGTCGCGCTCAAAATATCCGCAACTTAGTAAAATCATCAATAAGCTTAAAATACAAAATCACGGTCAAACTATGATAAAAAGCCGAACACGAGTGCCGACTAAAAGAAAAAAAAAGCGTCGATCGTTTTTCCTGCGTATATCCAGCTCCGACAACGCGCCAATCGTCGTATTCGAACACTCGCCGTGTCTCGTTTTTCTCCCAATCCTTCTTGCCCCTTTTTTGCGCCTCGTCTCGCTCGCGTCTCAACAACTGTTGATCCATAGGTTCGTTAAAAGAGCTCTTTGTTTATCATTCCTCGGTGCGCCCATCTCGATTCCCCTCTTTTCCATCGCGCTCTCTAGCTGCGGACCGAGTTTTATCGGCATGGCGGAGGAATGCGATTACCTAGAGGCACGGATTTATGGAAAACTCATTGGAAGCGCTCGCGGGAAAACTGGTTAACCCTCGCTATTGCAATAGACCTTGATGAGCGGTGCTATTGGAAATAGGTCAATGTCATAAGTACAGCTCTTTTTCTCTTTCTCCGTCGGCAAGTGGAAGCTGCCAAGAGCGCAAGAGCCTCTTGCCGACACCTGTTGCCCGAATTTTTCCCCGGAAAACCACCGAGCTATTACTCCGCGCTCTATGTGCCACGTAATAAATGTATTAATGCCCGGAGTTATTCGCCATTCATAGCCGATGCCAGCTTGGATTTCGTAATAGGCGGCGATCGGGTCGGAGGTGAGTGAAAGAAAAAATAATTATATAAGCGAAAGCCTGTTCTCGAAGCTTCGCCTGTCCATCGACAACGTGGCATTAAAATTCGGCTATAGACGGGCTTCTGGGCGCTCGCTGGAAATCCGGTTTCTCAATGCGCCCTGTACTACGCTGGCTTCGCTGCCCACGTCAGATGAAATGCATTCTTCGCTGCGAGGAGAACCACGAGAAAGGAAGTCACGAAAAATTGACATTTATCCTGCCCCTTATTCGAGTTTAGCATTTATACGAGCTGTTCGTCGAATAACAACAACATCCATTCGCAACGTCGCTATTGGATATTTTCATTAAAATTTTTAACGCGTAACTTTGTCAATTCGCAAAATGTTTTTCGCGGCAAGGAAATCGCGTTTTAAAAACTGCCTCGCGCAACTAATAATCAAGCTGTTTGTCCAAGACAAACAAAAAAGTGAAGTAATGTTCAGGCTGATCGTGAACGGCCGATGAAGAAAAAAACTTGACTAACGCCAAACGCGAGCCTTCCTGTAAAGAGTAAAAACTGGAATACGACGAGAAAAAAAATCGCCGAGAACTTGCATTAATCACATAGACATTTCTTTTTTTTCTCTCTCTCTCCCTCAACTAAGAGACATCGTGAGTCCGTCATTTTACTTCGTCTCATTCAAGGTGACAAACGACACTAGGCGCGTGTAACGAAATGTTACGGGCGATCCTTCATTTTTCAATGTTCAAAAGCTCAAGACTATGTTCAAGCAAGGGAGTCACCGAAAAAGTAGATACTATTTGTTTTCGCGCCAGTGCGATCGCTTGGGACCGTGCCCTTGAGCTCGCGAAATTGCTCTCGAAATCGCGTTTTCCTCGAGTCTCATTTTTTATCGCAGAGCCTTTACTTTGCCTTTACTCCTAACACGGCGACTCGGACCGAATAGCTCTCTCGTACTGACGTAAGTTGAAAATCTGCCGTGCCGCGCGTATGCATGATAAGAAACAATTTTTCAGCGAATATAGAACAAGTTGTTCCTGCAAACAACATCTCGTGCATTTTTAACGATCTGCCCCGAGCAGAAAAAAAAAGTGAATTAAGTAAAACGCATAGCGTATAGCAAATGACAATAATAGACATGTCGCGGATTAACAAGTCCGATTCGCTTCAAATAGAGAGATGACCTTCTTTGTGGCTGAGCTATAATTGCGCGCCTCGGCAAGATATGACGAGAGCGCAGGCATCTCGAGCGGCCTATGAGTATCTTACAAAGGCCGGGTGCAAAAGTTTTACGCGTCGAGATCGATGTGAAAAAAAAAGAGTCCGTCCGACAAGCATCGGCACTCGGCACTGGCCGGCACCTCGAAAAATCCTGGTGAACGCGATGTTGGTCCAGGCGCAGAGAAGAGTCGCGCGCGCAGCCGTTAGATCGAGTCCGCGTTGACAGCGGCATGCTAATAGACTTTTTGCCCTGGCTATCCCCTCCTACGCCTCGTCGCCAACGTCCAACGAGCAATGACGATAACGAAATGTAAGAGCGTCAACAGCAAAAAAAGATCACGATAGTCTCGGGCAGGTTTTTGCCTCGTTCGCACTCGCGTCACCACGCGTCGCGGCATTAACGTCCTCGCAAAAAGGCCAGCTGCGCTTATTCGTCGGCTTTACGATCCTCCGCTCGCTTTTTAGGCCCGTCATTGCCTGGCATTATTATGCGAGGATAAAATCCAGAGACGCGGAGGCTAATGGTATCGCGGCAGCGACGGCGGGGAGGGGGGGGGGGTAGTTTGGCGTTAGAATCGGTATAGTTAAAAGTGGACTTACAGAGCTTCTCCGCCGCGGATTCGTCCTCGCAGAGCCGTCGAGGCCGGTACTGCCTCCACGCGCTGAAGTTCTTCAGGACCATAGTGCTGGAGGGCCTAGTAGAATCGGCGGGAGCTTGTTTGTTGTGCTTTTGAAAAGTCAATGGAAACGGAGGCGATCGAGTGCCGCGACTGCGGGCAGCTCGAGAGACGGCGCTCGGGCCCCTCGACAGCAAGCGCAAGTCCCCGACGTTTGCAACTTTTTTTTTTTGCAATTCGACGAATCTGGGTCGCTCGAAAAGCACCGGGAGCAGCTGCGCTTATGTGCCTGCGAGGCTGAATCGCCGCTGCCCGCCGGTTAGGGGACATAGCGAAATACTCGCGATTTGCACAAGTTCCCTTCCTTGAACTCCTACTCGGCAATACGCGAGCGTATACATTGTGATGCATGTACTGCTTGCCGTACTGCACTCCCGGAACTCGAGATTCAGCAGTTGTTCTCGGCTCGCCAGGCTTTTTAATGAGAAATATCGATATGAGCCTATACGCTTGCAAGCTATAGTCCTTGGACTCCTTGCGAGATTTTAACGCGCGAATGAGAATTTTAGCTCTTCGACTGTGGGCAATAAAAAGCTGCTCTGGAATTCGTTGTGTATACCACAGCCAAGCGGCCGGCTAATTAAAATTCGCGAGAGATTAGCTGCAGTTGCGGCGCTGAAGTTTTTTTTTTTCACGCACCGGGGAAGAGTGAGGAATTATTAACGCGTCCGGAGCTGCTTTCTCGATTTTTTTTTCAAGCGTAAATCACCAGGCGTGGATTTTAAAATGATTTGTATCCTCGGAAAAAGAAAGGCTTCGTTTTGAAACTTTCGAGATAATTTGCGAAGCTAAGAGAAATAGGCGTTTGTCTGCTAAAACTCGAACGTTGTAACGCCAAGATCGGCCAGTAAATATTGTTTCCTATATCAAATTTCTATACATGTTACCTTTTTTTTACCGAATTGCGTAAGCTGTTAGAATAATCATTAGCGAGTGGCCAAACTAGGCATTTCCTTAATATCGGCTTTGGGATCAGTCAACGCAACCAAAAAAAAAAAATTTCACTCCCTCGTCGCCGGCTGGAAGATGTTAATGAGCCACACTGGTAGGGTGCGAGGCTCTAGCCAGTTGTACACGTTGCGGCTCGTCAGAATGACCAGGCCGATACCTTTCTAAAGTACTCGCCAGCATCCAACAGTTTGCCCTTCGTCTCTCGCCAAAGCCATTGCGGACCATCTCTTTTATCCTTGAACTTGGATTACTTTTGTTTTCTCGGGCGCATACCTCCGCTTCAGCCTACGACCTTCAACCGCTCCTTTTCTTCTTTGCGATGTCTATCACGAAAGGCAGATAGAAAATATCGTACGTTGAAAAGATATTTCTTTTAAATACAAAACTACATTTTCTCTCGCGAGTAAGTCTATTAGTGATACAGTAGTAAATCCCGGCTGAGAATCGTGCGAAATAAAAGCGGAATTCCAAATCTGCGCGCTCGCTACATAGCCAGCCAACGGCGAAGTCGAAGCGGCAATTAGAGGAAGGCATAAAGTAGCCGAGCCGAGCGAACGAGAGAGAGAGAAAGAGAGAAAAGAAACGCAACCGATCTCCGTATCCGCAGCGCTGCGCTGCTGTTGCTGGCAATCCCGCGGGGTTTCTCAACAAAGGGAGATCGAGCGCGGCCGCACACGCTCGCGTGTGAAAGTAATTTCGGTGTAAGCCGAGCGAGCGAAGGTTACCGCGCTTGGAAAATTAGGCTTTTTTTTTATAAGAGAGAACAAAAATAAACGCAATTATCGACGAGTTAAAACGACGAGAAGGTCAATGGGAAGCTTGAGCTGATGCGCGGGGAAATTTTGAAAACTGCAATGCATATTGGGGAAGGTGGAGAAGAGCGAGCGGAGGAGGTATAATAAATGTCAGGGCCGAGCGCAATCGGCGTGTCCATGTCGATGCACTCGTTAATTCGTCCGAGGGAAAGGCTTGCTCAGAAGCTTTCGCAACTCCTGAAAAATGGTAAAGGACCGATGCTTATTTAGCGCGAGCTTAGCCAGCGCGCCTCGGTCTACGCTCTTGGCTCTCGCGTCCGAATGGCGCGAGCGACTCGTTGGATCATGTGTACTTTATTATGTTTGCTATCTGCCGCGGGTGAGAGGCTAATGTTGCTCGCTGCTATTGTTGGCCAACCCGGCATTGCCAAGAGGCTCGCAAGTATTGCTTTAGGAAACTCACTTGCAAATCCTAACCGGCAATAAACTTAGGAAAGTTTTATTAAGAACTGGGTTAAGACGTTATTCGAAAGTTTTCAACTGTACAAACAAAATTTTGTGTATTTCTTTTTTTTTTCACTGAATAAAACGACTTTGTTCGCAAGAACAATTATTTTTGAAGTATGCTAAATTTCGTGCACGAAAACGGCAAGTTTGGCAAAAGTAAAAAAAGTGCAGTCGCGCATATTTGAGTCTGCGGTGAGATAAGAGCGCGACTTGACGTTCAGGTCAGTTTTCGGACAACTTCCACGAAGGGGGAGAAGAACCGGTCTCCGTATCGCGACTTGCCCGTGATAAAGGAAAAATAACACGCTTTACTGTCGAGGTTTTTTTCCAAAAGCACTTTGACTGCTGTCCGAAATGAGTTCCGAAAATACCTGCAGATTATTTAATTAGCCATTCTAAGGAAATACGAAGCCTTTTATATTATGCGAGCGGATCAGCTGGCCAGTATACTCTTAGGTTTTTAATTGTCTTGCTAAGACATTTGATTATATTTATCTAGTCGAACCGATTTCCCCGGAGAGTAAAAAGCGTATCAGGGAACAATGTTTCACTCGCTCTTGTAGCTTACCATCAGCTGCATCTGCTTGCAGCTAAGCCGTTAGCTTAGCAAATAGAAAAGAGAGCCTTACTTATGTAATTGCCCCTATCGACGGATTTATCGCTTCATTCTTATAAATAAATGTAGCCGAGAAAAAAAAATGATCGTAAACCTGTTCCCCATATCGTTACAATGCTCGTACATAACAGTGCTAGATCGACTAAATATCATTTTTAATCCATGATTCTCTAATGATATTTTTCTTTCGTTCACATTCTACAGGCCTGCTAATTCGAAAGACAAACAATTGACCAAACTATTATTGTCGACAAAAAGAACGTCATCAAGGATATACTCTCCCTGACGCTTTGACGTCTTTGCTCAAGCACGAAACTTTTATATTCGCGCAGCCGCTGAAAAGGCGCTATCCACTTTCAATCACTCGACGAATTTCACACCAAATTGACGTCATCGAGGATATCGAAGCGCGCGCGTGGCAGTCGCTCTACGCCATCGGCCGCATAGCGCAGCATCCGTTCACAAATCTATACTCGAGCCGCTTGTGTCACGGTGATTCCCGTGCCTGCGCAATTTCTTCGCGGAATACAAAAAAAGAAGTCACACACTCACGCACATGGCAACGAGATAGAAGGATTTTTCTTCTTCTTGGTTGATCTCTTGTTTTGATAAGCTTAGACCTTTGGATGGAGTATGCGCGAAAATAGTTCGAGATGAAATTCATGGTGATCACTACTTTTTCAAATAAAACCTGAAGTGACGCTGAAAAAGGCGAGTTTTTATTATTTTCTAAATATAACGACTGAATATTCATAAGCGAATAAAGCCATGTATGAATTGTTAATTGAGGTCATACGAGCGGCAGGCCGTGACACTCGTCTTTTCATTTGCGCAAAAAATCATAATGTACGTGTGCCTGTGTGTGCGGGCGCGTACGTTATCCTTGGCTTGACACGAATAAAAATCTACGATCGATCATCTAAAAATAATCTATGCCCACTTTGTCACTTTTCTAATCGACTATTTTGTTTTATTAGAAGCCTTATACTCGATTCGTGAAACTTCACGTGAATCGCCCAAGTCTTCTTTGCTCTTCAACGCCACCCTCGGCTGCCGTTTTCAGAGAAAAACCTGTAACTCGGCTGAAATCGAGGCATTGCGCAAGCGTACTTTTCCACGAGAACGAAGGAAAAAATTGGCTTCGGGGCAGGTCCTCTCGGTAGTCGGAAATTTCCACGTTCAACGAGGAGGGTGGAGTAAGACTTTCGGTCAACCTTGGCGATGAGTCTGCCGGCTCTTGAACTCGGCCCACCACTCACCACAGGCATGTTTTCTCAAAAAATCATGGCGACTGCGCGTAGCCGCTTGCTCACCAGAGTCTGCGAATTGACAATTTTTTTTTCAAGACTCCTGCCTCCTCGGCGCTCTTTGATAAGCAAGTTTATTTAGCTGCAAGGCATTAACTTCTGTTAACGTCTTTTGATGAACCGTAGAAATTTGGCTTTTGCGATCGTGGAACCACTGTCTGGCGTGTATCGGATGATACTTGTTTATTTAAGTAGATAATGTCAGGTGCACGTAAGACGAACTTTTTTTCATGCAAACTATAAGCTATTTTAGTTCCTTGTTTTTTTAACTAGTCAAATGTTTATTATTTGAGTTTCATGGAAAGAACAGTATCAATTCCTTGTTCCGTATTTTTTTAGCATAAACATGCGACGTTGATAAAAGAAAAAAAGAATAAGCACTGAATAGTGGAAGAAAATAATAAGTAAATTAATTTTTTATTATAAGCCGATGAAGAGTAAAGTTACGCTTGCGGGGCTTTTCGGTTGGTCAAATTTGAATTACAAATATTTTATGAATAAAGTTATGCTCGTTGAGATGTTTAAGCTTCAAAGTAGAGACGATGAAAAATGTCAGGCGTATCTTTTATTGAAATGACGAATGGATTCGAAACCGGAGTTTTAAGAATCGTGCGTTTCGAAAATTTGACTCTACTTACTTAACAGTACTGTTAAATAACTGAAATTATATTTATAAATTTGGCACGTTTTATAAATTGAAATAGAAAACCATTGAAAACTTATTTTTTCTTTTCTTTTTTTTTCAAAAGCCGACACTTGTACTAATTACATAAGCCAAACATAACAAAATTAGTTCAAGCTTATCTTACAGGCTACGTCTTCCCCAACTCGAGTAGCTACTAAATTAAAACCTCTAACGTCGTTAACCATAACGGCATGGGAATTCGAGCAAGCAACACATTGCAACTCGATCGTGTTCGGACATAGTCAGCCGCCTAAACCAGAAAAGCATCTGGCCCCCCATTAAAATGTATTAAACATTCCTAAAACCCGCGGCGCGCAAATACATGTCATTCTCGAGTGATCCTGACAACTTTGTATAGCAGCCGCCGGCCGGTAGAGCTTCGATCTGCCTCAGCGCGTCGCAGGTGCTACGGAGAAAAAAGCATCGTATAAGCGTAAAAGCAAAAGGGCTGAGCCTCCTCGTTATATCGCGGAGAAGCAGCCAAAGGCGGGCAGGGAAGAAAAAAACAAACAAAGGGGCTTCCCCTCGGACGGAGTAGGGAAGAACAAAACGCCGAAGCGAGAGCGGCAAGCAGCAGCAGCAGCATCCGCTCTGGGCGGCTCGGCAAAAAAGGAGAGTGGCGCGTGCGCGTCTGTTCGTCCACCTCCTGCTGCTGCTGCTCCTTCTCTCGGCCGGTAGCGCCGGAGATATTTCGCTCGGTCAGGTTGATTCGGCCGCGAGGGCGGCCAGTTCTCGCTGCTCGCTCCGCGCGCGAGCCACTCTCGACGCGTCGGCTCTCTTTCTCTCGTTCTCGCGCCTAACGCCGCGGCAGGCACCTATACAGCACGAGCCCGTGTTATGCGGCCTCGCTCCCGCGCCTCCGCAATCGCTCTTCTCCTCCTCCTCCTCATCGATTCGTCCGCTGCAAATTGCGATTGAGCCTGGTGAGGATCCGTCTTTTTCACATTTCACACGCATGTTAAGTGAATTAGTGACTGTGAAGTTGGATTGTTTGTGATGACTTCGGGGGGGGGGGGGGTGAGAGCGGGAAAATTGTGGAGGGCCTGGAGCACCACCTCCTGCTCCCCCCATCCCCACATGAAAGTGAAAAATAGTTTGTAGTAACGATTACGTTGGACTACAATTATATGCTTTTTACCTTTTATTTGCAATCATGTCTTTTCATTCGACATTGAAAAAAGCTTGTGCTTCGTAGATATGTCAATACGTGATGGCGCTTACTTTCCTTCAAAACATATTTTCGAAAACGTGACGGATATGTCAATCTTCAAATGTTGATTAAGCTCAGAAACTAGCAGTTGTTTTTTCACAGTATCTTACTACCTTATTGTTCCATTTTATTTTTATTTCATTGACGTAATGAATTTTTTTTTCTAGACAAAAAACATTCAATGATATAACTTGAAGTAACCAAAATATTAGCCACACTTGAAACTCTTATTTAAACTAAAGTAAGGTAGCGTGTCTTAAATAAATCATTTGATACAGTAAATATTAAAAGACACACAAGCGCGAGATACCCTATTTGCAAATCAGGACGTCACAAATTTTCTCAGTCGAAAAAAAGCAAGGAGAGGAAAAAAACTGTTCAAGTGACAATCTTGTCTGCAGACGCTGTGCCGTTATTTAGCGTAAATTAACAAAAGAAAATCCTTTTCCAAACAGTATGAGCGCCAAACGGTATGTACTTTGCTCTGACTAAGATACTTCACGCGCAATTAGAGAAAAAATGGTGATTTCATCGAAGTAGGGGTGTTTTAAAATTTAAATCACAAATAAACGCAGAGATCGAGACACATGGCTACGAGGAAATATACTATTACCTCGAATTATTTGGAGAGTAGATAACGATGTATTCCTACGGTTTTCCTTTTCCTATTGTTGTTTGTTTGGTTTGTTAAGCAAATTAAGGCGTGCGATCGAAAAGAGCTGCTTTTCTTTTGTTTTGTACAAAGAAAAATAAGAAGTGTTGAACTTAGCCGGCGGAACAAAGATACTGATGTATCACGAATCGCTTAGCTGCATTATTAGCCCTATTAAATACCGTTTACAATAAACCTGTAAATCAAGGTATATATGTAACATTTTCGTTATCACATGCCGATCTCGATAGCTATAAGAATGTGGTCACCATACTCGTTACTTCACAAAACACCGCGTCCAAATTTATTTTTATATATCGCCAGCTTAATTTTTTAGCACAAACACCAACGGCCAAATATATATTTACCGATTATTATTATTATTTAACATTTTTAAATGACTACTTGCTTAATAATATCAAAAGCGAACGTGGCATTAAAAAAAGAAATCGGTTGCCATGCGTCATCCCGGCGAAGCAGCCGATTTCAAAAGTGCAAATTCGGCATTTGACGGTTTGTTAAACAATTTCAAGCGTGTAGCTCGGCAAGAATCCGGTTGCGTCACAGCGAATCTTACAAAAATTGAAAAAAAAAGAGGCGAAGCAAAAAAAGGAAAGAAAACTATTAGAATAATCCGTGACAGCTTAAGAAATCATCCTAGCGCGCGTTTCACGCGGTTGCTACATGCCTATCCAGCGAGGATCAAGGCCTATCCGGTCATTTTTCGTGCGGATGCTCGACTTGGCTGCCTGGCACAGGTAATTAACAACTGGGTCGTCATCGATTCCAATGAAATGGAAAAAAAATATGTACTGACGTCTTTAACGATAGCCAGTCACGTAGTGGTTTTCGACATGATCGCGTGGTATCGTTAGCTATACATAAAAGATTGTTATGATAACGATGTAAATTTATGCCTACGAAGATGAGGTATTTTTCAATTTTTCGGAGATCTTCACAAAAAAGTCGGCTTTTCTGCGTATTTAAATTCTACTTAAATAGCCATTAAGAATAAAAATTGAATTTGACGAATAGAAATATAATTCTTCATGTATAAACAAAATCCATCAAAAATTGGTTATACGGCCTTTGACGTGTCGCGTTTGAAGCTCGTCTTGACGTAATCCGCAGGAAAATTAGCAATTTCCCATTAGCTGCAAGCGGTAATCGGTGAAATAAGCCGAAAGAGTGTGTCGCGCATAACTCGCTGACAATCCATCATCTGAAAGTGGATCGATCGGCCGGCTGCTCGTATGCACACGTGCTCGATTATCGGCTTGCACATAACTTCTCGGGCCGCCCATGTCGAGAGAAAGACATTCTCCTGGTCCTGGTTTTCGCGTTACATAAGCCGATCTCGCTCGCTCCGATCGATTCTGCGTCGCGCCTTTTTGATTCCAGACACTAAAGCTTCGCCATTTCATTTTCCTAACGGCTATTTTGACACGCGCTTGCTTCAGTGCCCGGCTAAGAGCGATTAGTTGTTTTTCATCTTGTTTTTTTTTTCTTTCTGTTCGCTTTGGAAAAAGCAGTTTTAATGTTTATGTAATAATGTGGTTGACCGGGTATGGATTAATATTTGTGCTATGAATTGAATGTTTCGATAAAGGCATTTTGAATTCTCATTTTCCTGCTTCTAAATTCTACGCATTCCTCTCTACGTTGTTTAGAAACATAATTCAATTATAATTGCTGTTGTACGACAATGCCAATTGAATTTATTGTAGGCATCGATAATAATTTATACATGCTAATGCAATTGAAATGGAAATTAGCGAAATTCATTGTAATTGTAAAATTACATAAGAACTTATTTTCATGACTTTTAGAGGTATTTTAATCGGTAATTAATGGCCTGCTCAATAAACGAAAGTGAGAGGAATTAACAGGAATTTCACTCTAAGATTCTTTAAGAAAAAAGATTAAACACTCCTTTCTCTACTTATTTTATAAAAGTGAACATATTTGTTTTTCCTGATAGAACTTTTGTAACAAGTCGAATTATAGAAGTCAATTGTTTAATTTCAACAAAAACTTACTTGCCTAAATAAAATTATTCGGGGCCAAATAATTGTTGAAAAAAAAATCAACCAGGCGTTCGTGATTTGAAAGACCCGATTATTCCCAGTGTCAGGGAATCGACGGCGGACGGGTCGATTATACGACGAAACCGGCTCGCCAAGTGAGAGTGGTCCAGCATCCCGTTTCATCTTTTCCCCGGATTATGCTCGCATGCTCGATTACGTCAGCCCTGGGTAAAAAAGGCCGTAGGCGTAAAATTTGGCTTATTACCGCATCGGCATTACATTTATAGTTTAAGATCATTCCCAATCGCGAGACGGTAGTTTGAAAATAAATCTTTGGCATTTGTCGCTACAGGATATACCTACTCTTCAACTAGATCCATTAGCTGCCGCTTTATTTGCTCGCAATCGCGGCCTCGTGGTATTTTGTTTGATGCGTTTATTCGTTGATCGGAAATAATAATTTTTTTTCTTAATCCAAGGCGAATGACAGTTTTTAATGAACTTGCGTATAAATCATTGCGACGAATAAAGGCGGAATTTAATATTAACGACTCTACAAGTTGCAATGTAATAAAGCAACATAAAAAAAAATATGATTCACGCAGTATCCCAGGTGACGCATTTATTTATAAGCGTCATTTCACTATTAAATTTACCAAGATACGCAAAGTGAAATTTTGAAAGGAAAAATTGTGTATCTTCTTATAAAAGATTAATTTGAAATTATAATGGTTACATTAATCTTGTACTCGAGAGTCTTCGAATGTAGCTACGTCATTGCGACGACATACGTATACATTACCCATTTGCCGGCAATCGCGGTAAATCCACAATTAAAAGAAACAAAATAACATCTTATCTTGGAGAGGGCATTTTCAAACATTTCTATAATGACCGTACTACACGTATAGATTTGTATAAGTAAAAATTACTATATTGTATAGGTTTTTGGGGACAGACTCGATGTATAGAGGAATTTTACTACATGTATAAT